>WWET01002754.1:127810-138739 GCA_011038615.1 Limnodynastes dumerilii | reverse complement strand
GTCGTGTCGTCGGAAAATACGAATACAATACGGACGCCTGAATCGCCGCTACGAAAAGGTCTTTGGTACGACCGGAAGTTGTCACTCTGCACATGCGCAGTGCGTTTTTTCTGCCGAATTTTAAGCTTACGACCAGGATCGCTTGTCGTCGTGTCGTCGGAAAATACGAATACAATACGGACGCCTGAATCGCCGCTACGAAAAGGTCTTTGGTACGACCGGAAGTTGTCACTCTGCACATGCGCAGTGCGTTTTTTCTGCCGAATTTTAAGCTTACGACCAGCGTACGATCGCTTGTGAGCGTAGGTCTGGATCAGGCCCAAAATCACTTGCTGGCAATACCCAATATGCATAGTCTCTAAGGACATCTTCTTGGATTTATTATACCATCCCAAGGTATAATATATATAATTGACTCTTTTGATGATAATTGTTTCTCCATTTGCCCTTACTGTGCAGACTATCGCCTGGTTATACCGCCCAGCTTCCCAATACCCCACAGCTGTGGTCTACTGCTGACAAATACTTTGGGCAGACTGGTGGTGCTTAGTTCACTGGGCTCTGAGCAAGTGAACTACAGTGTGCACAGTAAAGGTGAGCGTCCATTTCCTGCCCAATAGGTGCCATTTTATGTGTTTAGCTAGCGCTAAAGTCCAGCTTCAGCTGTCTAACTCAACACAGACCCACTACCAAGCTTCATCTCCCCTATACCAAAAAAAAAAACCTACAGTGTGCTTTACTGCTGACCTAAATACAAGAGGGAATAACAAAAAAAAATTAAAAAAAATAAGACCCTGTCTTATTTTCGAGGAAAGACGGTATTACTGTAAAAAACTCTTTCCTTTGCTGGTTGTGAAACTTCCTCTCCTCTATCCGTAGTGGATGACCCCATGTTTTGTGTACAGTCTTTGGGGTAAAAGTTCTCATGAAAGTTCTCTGTATGATCCTTGATGTATTTGTATAGTATAGTATAGTATAGTATTTGTATATTTGTATAGTAATCCTATCTCCCATATCTACTAACACAATATTGGCCCTTGCAACTGTTGCTTGACATTGAGCACTATTGCTAAATGTATTGTCCATGAGCACTCCCAAATCCTTCTCCATTAAAGAGTCCCTTAAACTTACCCCATTTAATTTATAGACTGTATGTTTGTTTTTGATCCCTAAATGAATAATCTTATATTAATCTATGTTAAGCCTTATCTTCCATTTGGCCGCACAATCCTTCAGTTTATGCAAGTCCCTCTGTAAAGAAGCTACATCTTGCTCTGATTCTATTATCTTACAAAGTTTATTGTCATCTGCAAAAACTTTGCTCTCTAAACCATCACCAAGGTCATTAATAAATATATAAAAAAAGGAGTGGTCCCAGCACAAAACCTTGAGGTACACCGCTTAAAAGATCTGACCAATTAGAAAATGTTCCATTAATGATAACCTTCTGTTCCCTAGTCTCCAACCAGTTTTTGCCCAAGTACAAATGTTGTTTCCTAGACCCAGTTCCCTTATTATGTGGATCAACCTTTTGTGAGGAATTGTTTAAAAGGCTTTTAAAAAGTAGACCACATTTATTGCACTACCTTGGTGTTTATTATTATTACTGACTGATAATTAGATTGCACAGAATTCCTGATTTGCTGAGTCGCTCCTATATGAATGGTGGAAATAGCCCTGAAAATCATATTATGTTTATCCCTATACAATGTTCTGGGAAATCTGAGCAACATATCAGTTGCCAGGGACATCACATTGGGCCAAACCCAGAACCCCAATACATGATCTGTACACATGGAGGTCTAAAAGTCTGCACGGAAGAGGGGAGTAAACTTCCGTCATTCCCCTCTCTCATCCAGAGTTTGCAGCATTTATGCTGACATAAAGCTACTTAAGTCTCTCGTTGGGGTTAACTGTCCATATGACCACTGATCCGCACGGATGTCTTTAACATAGAAACATAGAAAGTGACAGCAGATAAGAGTTAGATGACCCATCCAGTCTGTCCTGTTGTTTATTTAAAAACAATACTGATCCTAGACCCTATTTACCCTCAATTCGGTTTGAGATTTAGGATATCCTTATATTTATCCCAAGCATATTTAAACTGTTCTACTTTGTTAGCCTCAACCACCTCAGATGGGAAGCTATTCCACTTATCTATCACCCATTAGAAGTAAATTTTCCGCACATTGAATATACTGCCCTACAGTTTATATTCATGCCCTTGTGTTCTATTACACCACTTACTTCGAAAAATGCCATCCTCCTCTAGCTGGTCACAACATTTGATATGATTGAAAGCTGCTATCCTGTCCCCCTCTCTCTTCTCTTCTCCAAGCTATACATGTTCAGTTCCTCTAGCCTTTCTTGGTATGATTTGTTACACAGCCCATGGACCATTTTAGTTGCTCTTCTTTGCACAGTCTCTAATATATTTATGTCTTTCTGGAGCCATGGCCTCCAGAACTGAACACAGTATTCTAGGTGAAGTCATACCAACGCTCTATAAAGGGGCATCACTACTTCTTTCTTACTGCTACTAATTCCTCTCCCTATGCAACCAAGCATCTGACTTGCCTTTTTTCATTGTTTAGCTCCCTTTTAGTCACATGAAATAAGACTCCTAGGTCCCTTTCCTCTTCATTAGTTTCTAATGGAGGGCCATTAATGATATATTGAGCTTTTGGGTTTTTGTGTCCCAAATGCATGATCTTTTTTTTTGGGCATTAAACTGCAGTTGCCACACTCTTGACCATTCCTCCAGTCTACCTAGATCATCCCTTATTTTCTGTACCCTACCTGGCGTGGCTACCTGGTTACATATCTTTGTGTCATCTGCAAAAAGGCATATTTTCCCCTCAATACCACAGGCAATATCACCAGCCCTTACTGTATAACTTAAAAGCTCCTACTCACCCACCCTACGGAGGGTATGGCCCACCCTGTCTTTATGATTCACTATCATACAAAATTGCATTTTGTACACTATAAGGGCCTGATCCAGACCTACGCAAATAATACGCCCTTGTGCGTAGCCTATTTACACCAGCGTACCTATGAAGCACTACCCTAGGCACTCCCCTCGGTCGTCCGTATTTATGCCGTCTTACTCCGACCAAACCCTACCCTAACTTTTCTGAAAGTAACCGCGGGTGTCCGTAGCATCCATGCATATTTACGACGCTTAGCGCACCCATATTGTACGATTTAAATACCTCTCCCCACCCACGAAGCGTAAATACAGGTTTTGTATGGCTGTCACACCCTTTCGTGCATTGTTCCGAAGCTGGTATGCTTAAGGCCCATACGCTCAGTGTTTCATTGCGTAACATCTGCCGCACGTATGCGTAGTAAGTACAATTGGGCTCTTTTACGCTTACGAAAAGCACAAAAACAAAGGCAGGCGTACGTGTGGATCTGCCAGTAAGAGATTCATGTCATAATTGTCATACTTGAGTTAACTCTGTTGCGCACATGCGCAGATGTTACAGTTAGACTGTATAGGTAGCCTAACGTAGAGGGGTCTGGATCTGGTCTATGGTGTGTAGTCGTACATTTTACTTTCAATAGTTTCTTTTGTTTGATATATTACCACTGGGGGAGTCATCCTTCTGAACTTTTCTGTTTATTTAAATAACATTTTTGAAAGAAGTGTGTCTGACCTGTTGGCATTTCACATTGATATGATTCTTGTTCCGTGTATCTGCCTGATTTCATGCATGACACGAACTACTTGCACAATGATACTCAACAACAATATACTGACATTTTAACCTCTAAAATGAACCATGCTCAAGGTTAAGTGTAAATAAATAAATCTAAAAGTACTACTACATAATGTGAAGAGAAAACATCTGTCAGGTTTGGTTTTGTTACCAGTTTTTCAGAAATGTATGTATTTTTAAATTGCTTCTCTTTTTATATGACTATAAATATAGATTAATGCTGTTTGTATGAAGAAAAAAGCTTATTGAAGACAACAGAAACAACAGGCATCAACAAAAGAAAGATGCAGTGAAAGAAAAGAAGAATGCGTCTGCTTTCAGGTAAGATTCAGTATTCAAATTATCTCATTTGCTGTGCTAACGTTTAGCTGATTCAAAGAGGAATGTATTTAATTTAGAACAACACTCTTTAGGGAGCTTGAAAAAGGGATGAAATGCATTAAATAATTGATCAACCTGGGAATACATGCTCTAGTGGAGAAAGGGATATGTTTAGGGTAAGTAGCTGTGTAGAAAACACATCCATTTTAACATTCCTCTAGCAACATATTGCACTGTGTGGATGCCTTGGCTACAGCCTCAGGCAGGGGTTAATTAAATAATGAATTAGTTGGAGGCATAAAGGCAGAAGTCCCAGAGTGGACAGCTGCACTGCGTGTCCTAGAAATAACCTGACAAATTAGGCTGAGCTCAGCAAGATGAAGGGATGTGCTTTGTAGGCCTCTGTCTTGATGCCAGTTCCCTGTGTTCTCGCAAACAACAACCATTGAGGACCTACTGTTACTGTGCCAGTATCTCATTTACATTTTTGTAATACAGAGCAGTCTAACAAATTATTAATTTTATTTAAACCACTACATTCTTTTATGTTGTTTGCCTCAAGGAATACTATAGGCATTTTAGTGACTTAAGCCCTCAAGCAGAGTGATTCTATCAATATATAATATGAGAACTTGCCTATAGGCTGCTGGTGGAACAAGTCCCTTGGTACCTTTAAATGTCATGCAAGATAATACCCAATATCAGAATCCCTCTTTTCATTGCATGTAGTACATTTCATTGTGTTGGAAAGCTGTAGCAACATATCTTCTACCGCAGCTTATTCAATCTGATACAGAGCTGTAAAGTGCTGTCTTTTCCTCATCCGTTGACATAATAATCTGCAAATATGTTTTTTGTTCTAATTTGAATATGAAATATTTAAGATTAATATTTTAGGTTTCTCCCTGTCATGTAACATGGTGGTGCAGCTTAAATGATCATCTAAGCCCCTTTACATTTTCTCATTTCAGATAAGTCGTTTGTCTTACTAACACGGTGCTTTTTATTGGAACCCTTAAATAAAAGCAATTGTACCGCTCCTCACCTGTCGATAATGCAACGGAGGATGATTTCCTAAAGCTTAATTATACAGAGTGACCAGCGCTACTCTCTGTAGTCAGGGCTATATTGTGGTAGCATTGCCTCTTCATAGCATAAGGGTCATGAGTTCAGTTCCTGACATAACCGTTAGTTCGTTTTTTTTCCTCACACACTCCAAAGACATACTGTTGTGTTAATTAGCTTTGACTAAATTAGACCGCAGCATGTATCTGAGTTTAGAGTGTAAGACCACAATGATGTTGGGACTAATGTGAATGACAAATATTCGCTGTAAAGCCCTGCTTAACTTAATTGTTACTTTAGCACAATTCTGTGAATAATGGAGTTAAGATCTACCACCACTTTTTACTCTCCATCATTTTTAGACTTTTGTTTCACTAGACCAGTCTATTAGTTTATTAGTGTTTTTTTTCTTTAATAAATTCCCATAATAGAATCATTATTTTCTGTGTCAGACATATAATCACACAATAATGTAGTGTAATTAAATAATTTAACACACTGGAGGGCATTGTAAGCATGTTAGATCTACTGGCACAGACAAACGGTAATACCTTTATTAATAAGCATTGAAAATAATATTCTTTATTTCATAAGCTTACTTTTGAAAACATCTATGTATAAAATGTGAATATAAAAAGGAAAAAACACAAACACATTTGAAAATATTGAATGAAACTACTGTAAGCTGTCTATATATTTCTAGCTTCTCAAAATGTCAAAATTAGTGGACCAGATCTTGATTTACTAGCCTAATGCAAGCGGACCTACAATGCACAGCGGCTGAGGATGTCTGCTATGGAGTCACTGTGCAATCCTAATTTCCATAAGTACAAGGACCCTCTCACTTAAGTGCTTTCCACCAGCAGGATCCTACCTTAACAGTGATGCACCAGCCCCACGTAAAATGGGATTGGTGTGTTAATGAGGAACATACGTATGGGCTTAGTCAAGCCCTTACTGTACTATTTTTATACCTCCACTACCAACATGCAGACATTCCTTAAGCATGCCACCCCGTCCTGCCCTTCTATCGAAATGGCTTCCCGCATGGTAGTCTGGATCTTGAGGTTTTGGATCTGAATCAGGATCATGCGCACATGTAGAAAGTAACCCAATATAGCTATATTGTAAACTAAACCTCCTTTTTATTTATGTGCTGAGACATAGTGTTATTTAATGTATGTTTGGAGCGATAGGGACTCAACTACAGGAGGTGCCTTGACGCTGGGCAGGTGAGCTTAACCCAATATAGCTATATTGTGAACTAAACCTCCTTTTTATTTATGTGCTGACACATAGTGTTATATAATGTATGTTTGGAACGCCGGACCTCTTTTGTTACATATAGAAAGTGGCTGTTTTCTGCTTCCAGCATGTAGAAAATGGCCACAACTATTAAATCAGGATCAAGTCCAGCATTACTTTATTCAGAAACACATAAAACACGTTCCATAAGATTCATGTTACAACTATTAGTTTATCTTGCTGTTTTTTTAGATATATTATTGTTTAGAATATTTTTCAATCATTTTAATCTTATACAGTATTGATCTTATATAATATTGTTTGTAAAAGTCAATATTGGTGACAAATATTGGGCTTCATCTTATACAATACATATTGAAAATAAATCAGTTTTCTTTAAATGTTCTGATGTATTGGGCCAGCTTCAGAATTAATAAATCCAAACACACAGCTGATGCATGGGCATCAGCTATTGGATACCCATTGCATAAACACATCCAAGCGCACACTCCACTAACCTCTACTCCCCCCCCGTGGAGTGTGCTTCTGAGACCCATGCCCTACCTTTAGTTTTCAAACATGCGAGAATGTAAAATTGCAGCAGGCAGAACATTATAACAAGTCCAATCCATTTGTAAGGACAATTTTCTGGATCCAGACTTAAGAAGGAGCTTGTATTTAAGGACCAAATCCTGACCTAATAACGTCAGGTCATACACAAGTTGCGCAAGTGTCCTGACTTCACTGGAGGGCGCATGCATAGTAACCCTAGCATTAAACAAAATTCCATCCGGGGCCATTTCAGTGGAAATGGCCTGTGCTTCCCTTCCGTCTGGGCAAAGGGAAGCATGCAAATTGTACAGTGTGGGAGGGGACTCCCACACTGCTGCGGATCCGCGGTCGTATGGACCGCTGATCCGCACAATAGAGATAATGCAGGCTTATGGCAGCATAAGCTGCCATAAAGCCCGCATGAGAGGTGGGGGGGGGGTGACAGGGTGACTCCCCTCTCACTAGCGGATGTACAGACCTTCTTCTGGATCCGGTCCTAAGAGAGGGAGGTTTCACATGGTCACAACCATGATGATTTCAAGTTAATTGTATTCTTTGCATGCAGGGATATATCTTTGAATTGCTTACTGCACACAGATTTACTATAACACTGTTATTTAGACTTGGGATAGGAAACATCACCTCTCTACGCTAATACTGTTTGCAATAGATGAAATATGACTCCCCTGAAATCAACATGGTTTAGCCCAGGAGTAACTTTCCTCTCTTAATTTCAAGCTCCTTCTTAAGTCTGGATCCAGCCCAATTACCCTCCCCCCATCAGAATCCTGTTTTATGGCCATACACAGATTTCAAAATCAGATTAAAGATTTGATCACATAGGGTGGAAATCTGGATCCAGTCCAGTGTCATCCGTTCATCCTCGGTTTTTACTCAAAAGTCAGGCAAGTGGCAAGCAAAACTCCCAAAACAACTAAAATAGTTTTTTGTTTTTTTTTATTATTCAACTAAGCATAGGACATAGGTTGTAGGTGACTGGAAACAGAGGTATGGATCTTGTTCAGAGTTAGAAAATCATCATCTGGCATTCATCACCACATTTGGTCTCAAGGTAGCCCTTGCTAGTGCTAGGTTCTTGGTCAACCTAGGTAAAGTAATACAAACACCCATACCCCAAAATGTTACCCTACTAATAATGCAAATGATGTAATTAAAATATATAGAGTATTATAATATTAAATGTAACACCAGTGTCTACAGAAGTAGATTGCAGGAGCCCATTTGAACCTTGGAGCCCACCACAGCTGCCCCCTCCATCACCAGGCCTGGTCATATGCAGTGCTCTCACAGAAATACTGAGGATACGGCTTTCACACTGTAATAATACAGCAGGTTAGTGCTGGGCTGTAGTGCTGCCTTCCCTGCTGAGCATAACTCTGCTGTGCCAGCCATGTCTTCTATTTTCTGTCTGCTCCTATGTGCCACCCCACCCAAGCAAGGCATTATCATTATGTGATATTATATGGCTGCCTTATATGTTGGGCCTGGGGGGGCGGCTCAGAGGAACAGATAAAAAAATAGAAGACACAGCTGGCACAGCAGAGCTATGTACAGCAGTATCTTCTATGTTCCCTCTGATCCTCTGTGCCGCCCCCCTCAGACCTGGCGCATAAGGCAGCCATCTAATATCACCTAATGATATTATTATTATTATTAATATTATTATTATTACCGTTTATTTATAAGGCACCACACAGTATCCACAGCGCCGTACAGAGTCAATAGTTACATAAACAATTCAATACAATAATGAACAGAGGGTATAAAAACATGAACAAGGCACAAAGCAAAATTAAAATACAGTACAAAAAAACCAACAAAAAAAACAGAACAATATGTAAGGAAAATAAAGATGCTGGTTGTGTGTGTTGAAGCAGGTGAATAAGGACAAAGATAGACAGTAGAGAGAAAATGGTGGGAAGTGATGAGGACAAGGTAGGGGGGTGATGACAGGAGGGAGGAGGACCTTGGTCATAAGAGCTAACATGCTAAGTGAGAGAGGACAAATAAACAGGAGACATAGTTATGAAGATGGGGAGGGCAGGTAAGCTTAGGTGGAGGAAGGGTAGGCTAGCCTGAAGAAGTGGGTTTTGAGTGAGCATTTGAAGGATTGCAGGGTGCTGGATTGCCCTTTAGGATGTGGAAGGTTGTTCCAATGGAAAGGGGCGGCCCAGGAGAAGTAGTTATCAGGGAGTGGAGGCAGTTATCAGGTTGGAGTTGAGGCGACGGTCACCAGAAGAGCGGAGGGGATGGGAGGGAGTGTGGATGGAGATAAGGGAGGAGAGGTAGGGAGCGGTGGAGGAGGAGAGAATCTTGTAAGTTGTGGTGAGGAGCTTGAAGAGAATTCTAAAGGGGACAGGAAGCCAGAGTAGAGATTGACAGAAAGGGGAGGTGGAGGCAGTGCGTTGGGAGAGGAAATTTAGTCTGGCTGCAGCTTTTAGTATATATTTTAGGGGTGCAATACAGACCAGAGGGAGGCCAGAGAGGAGAATGTTGCAGTAGTCCAGACGGGAAATAATGAAAGAGTGAATAAGCGTTTTAGTGGCAACTGCTAGCATTCACCAGAAATGTGATAGAAAATTGAGCTCACGTATTATGTGTATAATGGGCTACTGCATAATGGAGTTATGTAAAAATAAAAAAATAAAAAAAATAATTACAATAAGTGACACAGTAATGTTAACTAGGTCCATTACACAGTTGCATTATCATGTATTTTGTTTCAATATCATATTAATCAGTGACATTACTGAGTTGCATAATGGTTTAAACTAGGTATTAATTAATCTGTGGCATAATCTTGTAAACTGGAACATTACTAGGCCAAACAATCTTATGACCTGAGAACATTAAAGTGTAGTAGTGGCACACAAAAAAAACCAAACTTTGCTGATCAAACCTAAAAATGGTCAAATACAGTAACTTAACATTATATGGCTTAATCTGGTGTTTTATATATTTTTATTGATTTTAAACTAATTTAATAGCAACAATCAGTAAACTGTAAAATTGACAATAATACAACTGACACCTTGCAAAAATGTTTTAAAATTGACATCTCGTTCTCTCAGATCTACAACTCCCTTATACACTTAATAAATGCTCTGATTCCCAGTCATTGGACTTACTCTCCAAACTTTCAAGCGCTCCCTTAAAACTCACTTCTTCAGACAAGCTTTACCAAATTCTTCAACCTTCTTGCTAAGCTTTATTTGCCCTATAACCACTTTGCTTTCCATTTTGCCTTTTAATAAATAACACAAACCTGCACACTCTTACTTTGTATTCTAAAAATTCACTCAGCTCTGTTACTAACATTGCTGTGTGACTGGATCATAGAGGGCACTGAGCACTTTTACCAGACACCCTGGCTAGTCCATTGTGTGATATAGAGTACTTGCCCTTATCTATCAAACCCACTGTCCCATAGAGTGTTAGCTTGTGAGCAGTGCCCTCCAACCTACTTATTCTATTTGTTAATTACCCATTCTTGTTCATACTGATTGTTACAATTTTAAAAAACTTGTAAAGACCTGTTAATAAATAAATAAAAATACATCTGTTATTCCGGCAGAGTTACCATGTTTAATATTGTAACTGTTTTATATGCAGACATTTAAAATACTAATGGTACAGAAAAAAAAAATAATATTGAATATTTGTCCTTGTTCTGTCCTCTTTCTCCTGGCTCTCTCCCTGATATTACTGACTCTATATTCCACCTCTTGCCTTCCCTGTTGTTCCGGTCTCTCTCCTTTCTGTCACTGCTGCTCCCGACTCTCTCCCCCCATTGCTCCCGACTTTCTCCTTTGTTCCTTTCCTACCCGTGCAGCTCCTGTATCTCTTTCTACTGTATCTCCGCTACTGCCAGATCTTCTTTTTTCTTGGCCTTCTTTGCCGCTTCTGGCTCTCCACCAACTCTGCCACCGCTGCTTCCAAGCGCTCTCCCTCCTGCTCTCTACCAATTCTGTCCACTCCTCTCCTCATCAAGCATTCC
>WWET01002754.1:104918-118728 GCA_011038615.1 Limnodynastes dumerilii | reverse complement strand
GTGTTATAACCCACCCGCCACTTACAAGGCTTCTCTGTTGTGTGGTCCTAACTCTAAACTTTAGAGTCCCAATTGTGGGTCACATACCAAATATCTTTCTAAACTATTCATAAGAGGTTAGCTCTTAGTTTAGAAAGATATTTGGACAGGGTCAGAGAGTTCATTACAGGATTTCTTTTTGAGTTTAAATAATCTTGATTCACCAATAAAGTTTACTATGGAGGTTTCCAAAGACAAAATCAGTTACCTTGATGTGCAAATCACCCAGACTGAGGATGGATTTATCACTAGCCTATACCGTAAAGTTACGGACAGAAACACCCTCTTGAGGGCAGAGAGTTTCCACCATCGGCCCCTCAAGACGGGTTTGCCTCTGTTACAAATGTTGAGAGTTGCCCATATAACATAAGATAGGGCTATGTTACCTCATGCCTTGAATGAGATGGGCAGCAGATTTATCTCTAGAGGCTATAATGCCAAAGAGGTTGCCATAGCCATTAATAAATGTCTGGCCCTGGATAGGGATAGTCTCTCTACACCTGGTGACAAGGGTAAGGACAAACGTATCGTCTTTAACACCACGTATTACACTATATCTAAAGAACTAAAAAATGTGGTTGCTAAGCATTGGCATATAATCTCCACTGATCCACCGATTGGTTCATCACTTCAATCCAATGTGCTTTAGACGTAGCTCCAACTTTAGGGACAATTTAGTAAAAACGGACATTCTTCCCAGTCCTACAAAAACCTGGTTGACAACTAAATCCAGGGTTTGTCGCTATAGTGGATGTATTAATTGTTCATTCCTTTTGTTGGGTGACAAGTTTAAGCACCCAACATTCAAAATCAGACAAAGGTTGACGTGCGAAAGTAAATTAGTTGTCTACCTTATTCAGTGCCCCTGTCATAAAATTTATATAGGCAAGACAGTTATAATGTTAAAAGAGAGGCTAGCATTACATAGGTCATCTATTAAAAAGCTTACTCCAACATTGACAATAAAACACCACCGGTTGCTAGGCATTTTGTCAAGTCAGGGCACACACTGAGGGATCTCAAATGTATGCCCCTAGTCCAGATTCCCCCTTTGAGAAGAGGAGGCGATAGGGGACTTTTACTACTCAGGAAAGAAGCCAGATTAATTAATTTATTTGAAAGTCTGGCACCTAGAGGGTTAAATGAGGAATGGAACCACTCATGTTTTCTTTAGATGTGCTTGTATAGAATACTTGATAGTTATATTTCTATCTGTATTTGTATATGTTCATTTATTATTAACAATTATTTATTCATTTGTTATTTGTGACCACATTGTATTTTTGCAGCGTCTCCCCTGGTGCATGCTGTCACGGAGCGAGTACTTGTCTAGATGCCCCTTTGGTGACGTCGGGGAAGCACCAGCTATGCGGCTACACGAGCGCTGCTTAGCGTTAGTGTTGCTTAGCAACGCTGTCGCGCCCGATGACATTGGATCTGGAGCGCCAGCAAGCGCACGAGCTATGTGACGAGCTCTGCTCCGGAGGATGGCGCCCAAACAACTGCTGTGGTAAGTTGTCTAATTTATCTTTCTATTTTTATAGAGGCATTTGGGGTACACGGCTTTATGCAGCAGCGAAATTGTGGCTTAGGACCCCTGAAAACGGTGTGAGGACACAGAAACAGCTGTAGGGTTGATGTGGACTTTTATGGTTTAAGTCTCCTGTATTGTGGATCATCCCTTCAGAGGCATTTCACTGCATTGAAGTATGGATTTTTTTAATTTTGGACATGCCATCGGGATGTAATTATTACCACAACCATTTCTGCTGCTGTACTTCGCTGCCTTTATTTCACTTATTTTGCCATTGTTTATGGTTTTTTTGAACTGTTTGCACTTTATTGGAATGCCTTACGTTTGGTACGTTATGTACCTGATGATCAAGTTTTTGCAATACAAGAAATTTTTTAATTCAAACTATGTGTATTGATGTGCTGCTTTAGTGTGCTTTTGGACACCGTTTCTCTCTCTCTCTCTCTCTCTCTCTCTCTCTCTCTCACATATATTGTTTCTTTATTTTTAAAGTTGATGTGTTTTCTGGCTTCATATTTTTTGCATGCAGGGAAAATACCAGATGCCCTTTGTATGCAGGAAGCAAAAACATAGTTTTTTCGTCCCCTTTTCATACCAAGTGGCCCAGTTTTTCTTCAGTTTGTGCCTTTGGTGACCTCATAACCTTTTTAGCCTCCTTCTGCTTTGCAAGATACTCCTCCCTGTCATCATTATTTTGAGTTTACTTATAATTCTGAAATGCCATCTTTTTTTTGCTCTCACTATAGTTGCTACCTCTTTTGAAAGCCACATTGACTTTCTTTTTCTGGGGGTTTTAGTAACCTTTCTTATACAAAGCTCTGTTGCCGTTAATAATGCATTTTTTAAAATTTCCCCACTTTCCCCACTGTACTCCTTTCATGTGCCTCCACTCTGCCAAATAAAATCACTTACACATATCCCCATTTCCACAAAATCCACCTTACTAGTCTGGCATCCTTGTCTTTGTGTGGTACATGTCTCTCTCAGTCATTATACTAAACCATATGGCTTGATAATCACCGGATCCTAGGTTCTCACCCACGTTTACTTTTGAGATTCTGGGCCTTACCATTTGTAAGTATCAAATTACCACTTTGCGAGTGGGCTCTCTTACCAGAGACTCCCTGTAATGAAATTAAAATGTCCCCACTTCTAGTGGAGCTTGCTGAAGACACACCCCAGTTTACATCAGGTATATTAAAATCTCTCATGATTATTAATTACCTCCCCTTTTAATGTCATTTTAGCAATGTCTTGCAATAAGATATTGTCCATTTCCTTGTCCATTTTGCCATGGTGGCCTATTTATCACTGCAGTACAAAGAATAACCCCTGGGTTTCTATGTTTACATAAAGTGCCTAGCTTTTTTTCTCCAAAACTCCCTATTAAAATTGAATTTAACCCTTTCTTAACATACATTAATACACCTCCTCCAATTATTCCTACTCTATCCCTTCCTAAATAAATTATAACCCAGTATAGCTAGGTCTCAGTCATGATTTTCATTGCACCATGATTCTGTAATTCCAACAATATCAAGATTATCACTTGACAATATCGCAATTAGTTTAGGGATTTTATTTCCTAAGCTCCTAGCATTTGCACACATTGCCCCGAAAGGTTGCATTAAGAATCTCCTATTCTTCTGTTTATTATTATTATTATTGCCAGATATGTTTATATTGCTTTTTCTGTTTTCTTTTCCAGTTGTTACTGTGGCTATGCTATCTATCATTATTGACTGGCCACATAACACTTCTTGGTTAGGGGAGCAGCTATTTTTGTTATTTTTATCACTGCCCCCTCCTAGTTTAAATGGTGTCTAATAAAGCATTCAAACTGCTCACTTAGAATATCTGCTCCCACAGAAGATGGGTGCAAGCCATCCTTTTTATACAGGCTTCTGTTTTACCAGATGGCATGGCTATGTTTTATGAACCCAAATTCTTCCTCATGACACCACTTCTTTAGCCACAGAATTCTGTTATAGCGAAACACAGCATCTACAAATTTACACAAGCAACAAGCCTAACTAAGTTAGTTAAGCCAGATATGTAAACATAAAACGGTGAATTAAAATAAGTCCAATCCATCTCTAAACTACTCCCACAAAATATATCTCACATTCACTAATTACTATTTCACTATTTGGGAAGTTTTCAGTAATTTTATGGCAGTTCAAGCTGCAATCCAAGGCTAGTACAATTAGAGTTCCTTTAAACCCAAATTCTATCTTTGTAAAATTTGTTAAGACTATAGAGATTGGTGCTCTATCCAGGCTTATGATGCCACTGTACTCGGATCCCCCCTATGAATCCAGCCCTCATTATGGGCGAAGGGAGGCCAACCTCCTTGCTGATACAGATTGTTTCCTTCCCATATCACCCTGTACTGTTCCACCTTAACACTGGAAGTTACACTTATATGGATTTCAGGATCCAGAGGATCTATCCTGATAATATGGCTCTTTTGCATGCAAAGTTTGTTTTTCAGTCCTAGCATTTTTAAAACGCCCCCTTAAGTCTGGATTTGGTCCAGAATCATATGAATATACGAGCATAGGCTCATTAAACATCATGATAGAAGATTAGATTCCATAACAGCCGTTGCTCTGATTTTCCAGAGTGATACTTATGCCTGATACATGTAATGTGCAGTTTGTTTCACTGATAACAGCAATCTTTCCAAATATAGATTATACTAAGAAATCCTGCAGTGATTTTTCAATACAGAATTCAACACAGAGCGCAACATTGGTAGTAACTATTGGCGGTGCAAGTCTCAATGATTAAGACCAAGGTCTGGTCCATGAAGTACAGAAGGTCTAACAAGATAACATTATATTCTCCAAAGACCTTCAATGAACAAAACCAGTAAAGCGTGGCAGAGGTGGCACCAACTGGTGCATTTTTTTTGCACACAAAAAATGTTTTTTTTTTTGTTTTTTTTTGTAGTCAATATAGAGTCAATACGTTCATGTGTACATACAAACTATTTCACTGTCAAATAATATCCTTCTTGATACAACTTCCCCTTCATATTCATCAACGTGTTTGAATAAGTAAAATGCTGTCAGTAGCCAAATGCCCAATGAATTATATATGCAGCCTAAGTGAGTTGTCAGGCCTCTTATCAGTAGCAAAGGTTTTATGACTATGCTTGTTGCCAAGCTCTCAGCTTACAAGAACATTGTTGCTGAAGTGTTGATATTACTCTTTTGTGTCCTCTTATTCATTTAATTCCTCCATCACAATTGGAGAGTGTTATACTTTAGCTTTATACATGTGAGATATACAATGAAACAGCAGTTATTGGAGTTTAAGTTTGTCAAGCTTACAATGTTAACTGTAGCTAGCCAGTCAGTACCCCAATTTACTGCTCTTGGTAGGTCTCCTGGTCTCCTATTACTTACACGATGCTTGCATTTTCTGCCTATACTTACAGTACCACTTACGGGACCTGATTGAAAGCCAGACATGATGTATCCTCAAATGCAAGACACTGCTAACCACTCCCTTCACAAAGGTTGACTTCTGAGACCCATACACTTTTCTAACTTGTGCGTACAATGGCAGCTTTTTAGAAATCTGGATTGCTAGCACACAGTCCATTAACATTCTTTACTTTGTAATAGTAAGTCCAAGCATGACATGCTAGCCCTGTTGGAAGTGTCACTTTTCAAAAGCCTGAACTACTAGGTTAGCATAAATGCGTGTGCACACAAAATCGAGAAGAATATGATCCATCCTCATTAAAATAAGTGGATAGAATTCTGGAAAATTCTGGTAAAAATTTATTTTAGCCAATAATATCTGTACTTCCTGAGATAACAGTGTAGTTCTCTCTTGTGTCATATTGATTTTGAGGAGCATTAAGAAGAGGACTGTCTCCTCATATTGATGCAGCACCAAGGCAATTCATATAACTTTAAGAATTATATTTTCAAATTGCTGTATTTCCCATGAGACATGAATCCATCTAAGGGCACCAAATATTGAAAACAAAGAAGACATCTGTAGCATGTGCCTAAATGTAGTCCAAGGTGACATAAAGGGCTGGATCTAGTCTTAAGAAGCTTGAATTTAAGAGAGGAAGGTTACTTCTGGGCAAAACCATATTAATTTCAGGGGGAGTCAAGTTAAATATATTCTCTGCATGCAGGGATATATCTTTGAATTGCTTATTGGACACAGATACTGACCAGCTTTACTTTTACACTGTTATTTAGACTTGGGATAGGAAACATCAACTCTCATCTGTGATACCGTTTGCAACAGATACAATATTACTCCCCTGAAATCAACATGGTTTAGCCCAGGAGTAAATTTCCTCTCTTAGGACCTGATTCACACTTCTTAAAATAAGAACTTAAAGTCACTCCTGGGCAAAACCATGTTGTTTTTGGGGGGAGTCAAGTTAATTGTATTCCTAGCATGCAGGAATACATCTTTGAATTGCTTACTGCACACAGATACTGACCAGCTTTACTATCACACTTTTATTTAGACTTGGGCTGGGAAATATCACCTCTCAACATTAGTACTGTTTGAAACAGATGAAATATGACTCCCCTGCAATCAACATGGTTTAGCCCAGGAGTGACTTTAAGTTCTTATTTTAAGAAAATTCTTAAGTATGAATCAGGTCCTTAATTTCAAGCTCCTTCTTAAGTCTGGATCCAGCCCAAAGGTCCTAAGAATGACCAGTTCCAGGCCTCTTGATTCTAAGCTCCACCATGGGACCTCTGTGACAAACTTCCCAATATGTTACCATACTGCAGTGGTTAATGTCCTGCTTAGGACTGGCCTGAACCCAGAATTTGATTGGTTGCTATGGGCAACATCTCCACTTTTCCTTTCCCGCAGCTTAGTAAATTATAACAGCTATATTGCAACTTTTGGGTTTCGGTAAATTGCTATTACTGCAACAGTAAACACCTTATTTCTTCTAGGAAAAGTAAATAATCATTGCAAAAATGGCCAATCCAGTATTGGTCAACATTGCTGATGTATGTGTCTTAATAGGATATTGTTGGGATTTGAACTATAAGAACATTTGTTACTATTTTTTTGGAAAATATTATTATTAACGCTTATTTATATAGCGCCACAAATTTTCTACAGCGCTTTACAGAGAACATTAAACATTCACATCAGGTCCCTAACACATGCATACACACTAGGGTTCATTTAGTCAGCAGCCAATTAACCTACCAGTATGTGTTTTGGCATGTGGGAGAACATACAAACGTTTGACCTCAGCACTGTAATGCACAAGTCTACAGTACTCACATCCCTGTTGAAACCCTTCTTTTGTTTTTATTGTTTTTTATTTATTTATTTATTTATTTATAGAAACTTAGTAAAATTCAGTGTATAAATGTAAAATTATAGGACATAAATATATGTGTAAGATGTCTATCAACTGTTTGCTGTAGCTTTTATTATAAAGCTAATTTGTATCATTTGAATTCTCTGGAATTCAAGGATATTTATTAATCTGTTTTATAGCAACACTAGTAGAAGGCTTTAAGGTCCTTATTTATATGCATTCAAAATAAATGAGTATTGTTATGCTTTGTATTGGATTGGATTCCTTTTGATCTCACAACATATATTCCCACTGTGCCACAACTCTGAAGGTAGTTGCCAAGGTCTCCATATGTGATGCAGGTTAACAATGCTTCTCAAGTCCCTTTGATGTATTCTGTTACACTTCCTCCATACAACAGAATAGCAAAGATAACTATAATATAAAATGACAACACATCTACCAAGTGAAAATTGAAAGCTATTTTTTCTTGTTTTATCCCCAGATAACTGTTAATAAGCACTATTTAATATGTAAAGAATAGCTCTGTTTTTTGTTAGGTATATACTATAAACTTTATACTTCTGTGACCTATATTAAACACAGCAACATTAATCAACTTTAATGTGTTTGAATCACCAGTATCTATATTATGAACTTGGAAATGTGGGTTGCAAAAAAGTGGTGACTCTTTATTAATATGCAGGAACATTCAGTACACTCAACCATCTTGGATCCTTTAGCTGTCAATGATGATAATGATGATATAATCAATGATAAGGAACAAGCACAACGCAATTCAGTTCCTTACTCTTAATTTCTGCATATAGCATTCAGTGTGACTTTTGAGCAGGGAAAGTTTATGAATGCCACACAGGCTCTAAATTACTTCTCTTTCCATGTGGAAATTGTAATCAAGGTCCATTTACTATGTAGCAATATTGATGGTAATCCATAAATCATTGTTGGTGTGTGGTAATTTTCTGCAATCATGGGTTACAGGCTTGCCTGGCAGAAAAATGATCATCTTATAGTCAAAGTCTACACTTTATAATAGAAAAAAAAAAAACGAAGGATGATGCTGTGGCTGCTGTCCTTGGAATACATATCATACTTTCCCTTCCCCCCTCCCATTTTTATTCAACCAGCACTAGGCTTTTTTTCAGCGTTGGTTTAGCGATAATGGCAAAACCTGCAAGTGGAATTTCACCTTTATGACTCCATCCATCCCTAATTTAAGTAAAACCAGGGCTGGATTCCCCAAGTGTATCGGGACAATAATAAACATGTAGACCCCATTTCTCAGGGTAACCAGCACAAAGGCTTTTCCACAACGATGTTGCTGGTGGGTACAGTGTACTAGTAAATAACTGATATGATTTTTCCCATGATGCATTACAGGTGCCAGAATGGCTAGGCATCTTTTGATTGTTGAAAGGGCATGCTAGCAAAAGTAACATCACACCATGACTTACAGTGTCTGTGGGCACCTGTAGCCACCAAAAACTATAAATAAAAACATTGCCTGCGTTTTCTGAAGAACCACCTCCACCGGGCAAATGAGAAGCACCGGAATGGGTGGAACCAGAAAAGCACCCGACATCCTATAAGTTCCACTACCTTTAAAACTTTTGCAATACAACCTGTGGGAGCTGATGAGCGGACTTAAGATTCTGTTGACAACCTGTTTTAACAACTCCTATTTTAGGTAAATGGAAACCTGAACGAAAAGCATTAAACAGTAACATGACATCCTCCCTATTATCATAAACATCCAACCATTTAATCATAGCTTCCAATTTAATGGGAGAGGAAGCTTTGGGAAGTTCACTGAACATTAGAAGGGGGCTTGGTGCCTGCGCTTACCTGCGTTCTACAATACTTTGAGAGATGGGAATTCCCACATTTGGTGCACAAATGCTTGAACTTGTAATTGGCTTCCCTCATACATCTAGCATTGTTGAAGGCGAAAATTTAACCTTTTGCCGCAACAAAATGGAATGCTCATGACTGATGACTGTCTTTATGAAAGGAATCAGAATTCTGCATCGCATTCATAATCCGCCCATGTCACTATCAAAAATGTCTATGTTTTTTAATCCCTCCTAATTCTTTCTAAACTGTTCATCCTACGCTCTCCACATGCCAGGTCGAGCATTAGCATACCAGTCATGAATTAAATGTAAATACCACAAAATACCTATATATTCACTTGCTGTGCTCACGGTCGGAAACCCACACATCCCAGGTAATGGCCGTATTATTGCAAAGGACAGGAGAGGGCTTACGTGACGACTTAACCATGACCCTAGAACTCTTCTTCCTCCTGCCTTTTGAATCCCTGGACTGCAATGTTTTCTTAAGCAATTTTAGGAGTTTAGCCGGACGAATTTGCATCGCTAAAGAATCAATACTCGAGCGGACACTTGACTAAAACCCCCCTCCCCATCTGATACATTCAAACCGCTGGTCGTACCTGGATCCATAACAATGGCTGACCTTAACGGAACCTGATGTTTAGCCAGATTTGTGGCTTGAGAAGTGCCTGGTAATGAATCCAACGTAGCTGATGCCACCTCTTGACCTCAAGGAACCACATCAGAGTTACCAATGGTAGCAAAATCTGACTCTGCGACACAAGAAACATTAGTACAGCCCCCAGAACTAGCAACATCAACTCTACCCCTCTTCCTACCCATGTTATCGTCACCCATCTGTACTGACCCAGACAGCTGCTAACCTTGAGAAAGGAAAGGGGCCATTGTAAAAGACCAAGGAACAAACTTTTGAACACTTTGGACCTGTGGCAAACCAGAAGGGCCAATCAAAACGGGCAACACATTATACTGGCATTGCTGGGACTAAGAATTAGGTTCAAACAGCCCAGAGAAAATAAGGCAGGATCCCACCTGATATATAGGGGGGAAGAAAGGCCCCTGCCCACTAGAGCAAGTGAGATCCGATGGTGGATTAGAAGGATGACCCCAACGGTGCCTTGCTTCATCTGAGAAGATGAAGATGAAAGGCGAGAAGGGAAAGTAACAGAAGCATTAAATGGAGGTCTAGAAGCAGATTACTGCAGTTGGGAGACATTAACCTGAGTATCAGGAATATAATCCACACTACCCATAGACGACTCCTCCATCTCATCATTTAAAACCTCATCATCCTGATCAGCAGCCACCTCTTCAAATTGTTCAGATAGAGGAGAAATGCCAGAAACCCCCTCCCTGTTAACACTTTGTGACCTGGGAAGGGGTGGGTCAACTATATTTTCCCATTGAGGCATAGTGGGACCAAAACATTTACCTTTGACCCTCTGCCTTTCCTCACACTGGAGCCTCAGCACCTGCTAGCAGTCCTCTCCCTCCTGCCGCTTAGCCCAACCAGCACAACATTAGACCCAGCTGGAACAGCGATGACCCTTCCCACAGGATAATCTCCAGCTCCCTCAAATGGCCCAGCACCACAGGAGGGCTTAGTATACCTCTGGGAACCAGGTTCGGCAGCTCTGAAGTTGCTGCCGGCCCCTCCGTTGCGTGGTATCAGTGGTGCCAGAAACCACTGCACCACCGTGCAAGGGCGCAACTGAATAGGATGGCCTGGAGAAGCCACCTGAGACCTCCACTTTCAGAAAATGCCACGGATTGGAGCGAGTACGGACCAGAAGCACCATGAGAGCAGGTAGGACAGAAAAGGAGTAGAAAAACAAGGAAAGAGAAAGTGGAAATTAAAACAAGATAGAGTATGACACATATGAAAAAGGAAAAGCAGAGAAGATCAGAGATTGTGATAAAAAGCACAGATAAAAATAGCACAAAATAGAGAAAAATCATACCACAACAATATCTAAACACAACAGTAACAACAACTGAAAATCAATTAGCTAGCATAGATTCTGCTTAGCCTTTCTAACGACTTTCAAAAGTGAGGAAATTACCTACAGCTAAAACCTATTAAGACTTGGGGCCGGATTCAGAGCTCCGGCCGCAATGCCATTGAGGTCGGAGTTCTGCGAAAAGTGCTACTGCGCATGCGCAGTCATTTTGGAACGTAATATATGTTACTTCTTGCAACATAGAGTCCGTACATGCGGTTTTAAAGACCCTGTGTACGCAATCTACGTTGCAAGAAGTAACGTAGATTACGTACCAAAATTACTTTTCGCAGAACTCCGGCCTCAATTGCATTGCGGCCGGAGCTCTGAATCCGGCCCTTGGTCACTGCCCCCCAATCTACCCAATCAAAACCTACACTTTATTTACATATTGCTATAACCATCACCCACTAATTGCCTACTGTAGGATGGGGCTCAGCTGGTCATTTGTTTCCCCTCACACTTAAGCAGTGCTCAGTTCCTTTTATGTGCTTATTTATTAAGTAAAATTAAAAGATTACAAAGATTAAAAAAAAGAAATGTTTTGATTAACTGTCTCCCCCCCAAAATATAGGTTTGTGTATCATTACTAGAATATTGTGTACAGTATTTCTATCTGTTTAATGTTTCTGGCAGATGTAGCTAATAGTAAACTTGAGAGCGAAAACACCTCAGGAGTTACCCCTTAAAGCCTCCAAAATAGCTGCTTAGGACTAACACCCCCACTCAGCTGATGATTCTAGCTAATAGTAATAACATATACTGTTACTGACATCTATGGTGTCTTTCCCAGGAAAATCTTACTCCTGTTTACATAAATTTAAGGTTTAGTGACCATTGCAAGTCTTTTGGTTCAACGCTATTGTAAATTTCAATTACTGATATATGCATTTTGCTGTTAAGGTATCTATCCTACAGCTTAGAACAGCAGCAGAGAAGCATATTTATCTTTCTACACTACTTAAGGGAAGACATATTGGATTTGCAATAAAGTGAATGCATTAACCTAACACTCTTTAAAGTTGTAAGCATTCATTTTAAAGTAGGTTTACTTTTCTAGAAGATTGCTTAAGAGGTGGAAAACTGCACCACTCTAACATAACTGTTAGTCAATGTTAATTAGAAAATATTTATTGTTGCTTTAACAACAGTTAATTTTAGTTCTTAATGTGAAAGTATGTTAAGCAACCATAGCTAAAACATAAAAAATAAACAAGCACACAAACAAATAGGATCTATTTACTATCAAAGAATTTGAATACAGACCACAGGACCCTAACTTGTTAAGGGAAATACAAAACATGAGGCAGCAGTTTTCTTTATCATTTTATTTTTACTTTCTATGTTATCCTATTCACCTGCCCACATGTTTTGAAAGATTATTTCATATTTTTTGGGTTTTAAATATTATTACTAATAAAGATTATTGTTTTATCTTACTTGTTTGAGATGAGGAATTAATGAACATGGATTTCAGGAGTCTTCTTTTATCTCCTCTTTATGAAAGAATATTTTGAGAATCACAGCCGCACCACACATATCATCATTTATTTATATGATGGAATAAGACTGTGCAAACTTTTTTGATGATTTTATTAATTACAAGAGAACAAATTCCCCTGATTTCCTTTTGCTAATGCGGGATACTCTTTTTCTGTATTTCACAATTAATATAAAACACAAATAAAGAGCACACAAATAACATCTCTGGGGGTGCTAATACCACCAATTCAAGCTAAGAAATAAAAATGAACAAAACTAGACTAAAAACATATGTGTGCCTGTACAATAGGAGAAGTGCACATAGTAAAAACACAAACAAAACAGACCTGTGCCTTTAAAGAAGAGCTCAATATAAAAGTCTGTTAATATGAGTTTAGACAATATAAATAGTACACAGTGGACTCTAAAATTACTGCAATTGTATTGAATATAAATCAACAGTCTCTTAAGCAACAAACAAATCTTAAGCAACAAAACAAAGTCAGCAATGTGTTAAAAAAAACTGATTGTTCCTCACACATTCAAAAGTACCCGGTCGGGAACCATAAATTGATTTAATTGCTGAGGGGTCGATTAAAAACCAGACTGTCTGTGGTAGTCAGCCTTTAAGAGCAGAGTGATCAGCCTTTGAGAACAAGGTAATCAATAATTAAAACGATCTCACCTATTTTGATGGTTCAGATCTCAATGCACTGTGCTTACTAGCATGCTTTCAAATGGTTTCATCATTTCCCTTGGCTCCTACAAGTTTTTGGTGGTGGAGGAGTGTTCCTTTCTGGATGCAGGACTTGCTGGATGTTCCTGGTTTGACTTGAGGAAGTAGGTAGACGGTTGTTTTCAGGAGGTTGTTTTAGACCAGAGTTTGGTTTATTGAAAGCTAGTTTGTAAAACTGTAAGGAGTATGAAAGCACTTTATACCACGGTACCTCTATACATGAAACATTACATATTTTAAAATTTATTTAGTAAAATAATGACATGTTTCATCACAGGTAACAATCAATCATTAATGTAATGTTTACATATTTGAATCATAGTTATGTGTATATGTGTATATGTGTCAAGCAAAATGTTGTTGATAGACATATTGGGCTAGATCCAGAACAACGTCTGCGAGTGAATTTACGCTAGCCGCTAGCATAAATGCACACATTAGTACTTACGGCAAATGCGCACGGCAGATGTTACGCCACGTAAGGCATAGTGTAAAGGGTAGTCACATATCATTAGCGTATCAACTTACAAAGGGGCGTGCCAGCCATACGCCACCAATATTTATGCTTCGAAGGCGGGGTGAAGCATTTAAATCATACAGTAAGGGGGTGCTTAGCTGCGTAGTTACGTGTGGGATGTACGTCCGATAGTGGTTACGCAGCGTAAGTTAAGGTAGGGCACCACAAGCTGTCTGCAGCGCCGTACAAAATACTGTAAATCAAAATACAGTACAGACATATAGGGCAGGGATGGACAGCATAGTATATAATAAAATACAATATAAAAATATCACAAAAATACAATAAAGTGAAGCAAGCACAGAACGCAAGGC
>WWET01002754.1:65024-94086 GCA_011038615.1 Limnodynastes dumerilii | reverse complement strand
ATATATATATATATATACTGGATTCATTCATATAGAAAATCTACCAAAAAAGTCACAAAAAATGTTGAGCAAATATATTAAATAAGTATAAATAAGTAAAAGTAAAAAATTTAAATAAGTGATGGATAAGTTAAGTGCAATAACAAGCAAATATATAATTGATATAGGCAGAACTATCTGGACAATGATATAACAATAAAAAATAATAAATAAATAACTAAATAAATAAATAAACAAATAAATAGATAAATAGATAAAATACTAGAAGACATTTATTATTTCCTATAATAAAAGATATTAGAATATTTAAAGATTAAAAGAGGTTTCAAATTCATACAAAAGGGCAATCTAGGATAAATAAATAAAAATTAATTAATATATAAAAGTATATATATATATTTTCATGGTGTCCTTAACCACTCCGATGTACTGCGGTACTGAGTATTCCCTGGAGGTCTCACAACCAGGTACTAGCTGAGCCTCTACCTGCTTAGCTTCCAAGATCAGACAGGGTTGGGCGCCCATGGGTGAGTTTAACCGCAGTGGGGGACGAAGGTAATTGGGTTCCCAAGAAGACATCAGGATGTATTGAAATAAACCAAATCAAGAATTTAAAAACCATTTTAATTCAAAATCAACATTAAGGCCTAGAGGTGTCAAAGTTTTTAAAGTGAAGATCCACCTCATTTCTGCCTTCGCTAGCCTAGTCTCGAGGTCATTGTTCCGCCAATTAGCTTTTACATTTTGAATCCCTAGGAAACTACTAATAGATTTGGTTGAACATTGATGTTCCTCCTTAAAGTGATTCGAAAGGGAATGGTCACTTTTACCTTTGACTGTATTTGCAAGGTGTTCATTAAGCCTAATTTTGTGTTGTTGTTTGGTTTTTCCAATATAAATTTTCTTACATGTGCACTCAATTAAATAAATAACAGATTTGGTATGACAAGTCATGAATTCATTTATCTTATGTTTGACACCATTAACTTCAAAATCCTCAACTTTGTTCTGCCCTTTAACCATATGGCACATTCTACATGTTCCACATCTATGGAAACCCTTTGTTAATTTTTTTTGGGTGACAGGACTTTCATATGTACTTTTAACTATTTATTTTTCAAGTTGGAAGCTTTCTTTTAAATAAAACAGGGGTAATCTGGGAGAATCTTATGTAAAATTGGGTCTTTTAGTAGAATGTGCCAATTATTTTATTATTAGTTTTTCTTTCTTCTTATATTGATTGTTGTAATGTGTTATAAAGGCTGTATTGAACATCTTATTTCCAAATTCATTGTTCTCTTTATAACTACATGTAGCGGATTTTGTAGAATTGGGTAAGAGATCAGATTGATCAAGATCTGCAGTGTTTTTAATAATTCTAGAGAGTTCTTGATCTGAATAGCCTTTCTTTATGAATTTATCCATATTTTTTTTGGCTTGTATGTTAAAGGTCTCTTTTTCTGTACAGTTTCTATGAACTCTTTCAAACTTGCCTACTTGGATTCCTTTGAGCCAACTCCTATGATGTCCACTATTCATATCTATATAGGAGTTGGCGTCAAAGGGCTTGTTAAAGGTGCTCATATGGATTATGTGATTCTTAGGATAGATATTAAGATCTAAAAACTGAATCATGGTCTTACTGATATTAAAAGAAAGATGAATATTAAAAGGATTATGATTTAAATAAGTGCAAAATTGATTAAGATCATCTGGAGTGAACTTCCAAATAAATAATATATCATCTATGTATCTCCACCAGGACACCAAGTTGCCCTTATACTTATGACCATACCAAACATACTGGTTTTCTCAAAAACTCATAAAGATATTAGCATAACTGGGGGCAAACCTGGTGCCCATGGCAGTACCTTGGGTCTGGAGGTAATAACTCCCTTTGAAATAAAAATAATAATTATTTAAAATGAATAAAATGCCTTCTAATATTAAGTCTCTTAAGGACTCACTAAAACTACTCATTAATAAACTTTGTTCTACAGCTTTAATACAATCTGTGTGCTTAATTATTGTGTACAATGAAGACACATCACCCATAACTAAAAAGAAATCCTTCTCCCATCTGATATTTTTTAATTTTTCTAGGACATCTCCGGTGTCCTTAAAGGCCTATCAGGAGGAGGTTGAAAGGAACAATTCCCCCTCCCTTATCCGCTGGTTTACAGTTGATGGGCCGGATCCTCAACAACGTACGTCGGCTGAAATCCATCCGTCAGATGCCGAGAATAGCTACTACGCATATACGCAATCTACGTAATGAAACGATACGTACATTACGTAAAATAGTTACTACGCATGCGTAGTAGCTATTCTTGGCATCTGACGGACGTATTTCAGCCGGCATATGTTGTTGAGGATCTGGCCCGATGTCCTTATTTTTTTGTTTTTTCAGGGCCTGTATTTCATCTTTTGATAAATTATTATTTCTCTTAGTATATTTGGACTTCCTGTCTTCTAATTTATGTAAATCTTCAATGACCATCTACTCAAAAGATTCAATAAAGTTTCCTCTCTTGAACCTTGGGAAGAGAGTGGAGGTGTTTTTGAATTCAGTTTCCTCTACATTAGGATTCTTAGGTTTATCCTTAAAGAACTTCTTTAAGGTAAGTTTTCTGATAAACGTCTGTGTATCAATAAATGCATAAAATTTATCAAAGGAATTAGAGGGAGCAATTTTTAGTCCTTTTTAAAGGAGGAACATTTCTGATTGAGTAAGGGTATGGTCACTAAGGTTGAAGATTTTAGTGTCCAAATCATCCTGACTACTATATTCACAGAGGGTGGGGGATGAGAAAGAAATCTGAGAAATGTCAAGACAACGGATATCAACTCACATATTCCTACTACAAGTAACCATCATTCAAGATGGTTAAATAACATTCCCAAAGGACAATTTTTAAGAATAAAAAGAAATTGTAAAACAGAAGATGTGAGTAAGGTCCATATAGAAAAAAAGAAACTCCAGTTTATCAAAAAAGGGGATAAAGAAGATGAGCTCCATCAGGTTATCAGGGAAATAGACAAAATAGAGAGAAAATCTCTCCTAATCAATAAACAATAAATAATTAGTAAACATTGGGGAATTCTAAAAAGAGATCCAGAATTGGCAGGGTATGTGGGTAATTATCCATATTGTGTTTATAGAAACACCAACATCAAAAACAAATTAAATTTAAAAAGTACATAACTGTTACCCTATTCATATAACCAGTTTTCTCTGTATTCAACAGGTGAAAGGGAGTTGGAGAAAGCATGACCATCTGTCTGCGTTATCTAAGATGGAAATGAAGCAGAAATTTAATCTTGGAACCTCAGGGGCTCAACCAAGACTTTGAGCTCAAATGGTTCCCGTGAAAGTATCACAGAAAGATGCGGTATGCACATTGGGGTAAGTGAACTTGAGTTGTTTGGGGGAGTATGGGAGTTCTAATTTACCTACAGTCATACCACTTCAATAGTGCCAGAATCCAGCCAAACTTGGAAGCAAAACCCAGTAGGCCTGGTCAGTACCAGGAAGGAAGACCCCCCTGGAAATACCGGGTACTGTAAGTACTATGGGACAAATCTTACTTGCCCCAGTCTACCCTACACATCCCGATCTATCTGCATACTCTTTTATCATGCTTTCCACTCTTTTTTTAACCAGTTTTTAACCTTTTTATCTTTTTAACTCCACTTTTCCCATGTTTAGGCCACTACACATTGCATTTGTTCACATTTCATTAACTGTATGGCCCAGTATGCAATCTTTAGTTAGTAACCTTACCATCCCTTATTGGATCAGTCTCGGTTTTAAGATTTATTTAGTGGATATACCTCTGTTGGACCATTAATTATCCCCTTTGGTTATCTTACTCACACATTGAACACAACACTTTACACTTTACTATATTTACACCAATTATTGTGATTTTATATTTTATATGTAATGTATAAATTGTGTGTCACAAGCTTTGGTACTTTTGTTTTAGCTATGGCAGAAGCACATTATTAAGTTTCACCTATGTTTTGTTGTTTATCATTGTCACTAATTATGACTTACCTTGGTATTTTTGTTAACATTTCTAATATTGTTTACTCACTAAGCATAGGCATTTTAATTAGTCCTTAGAAATACTTTTACTATGGAATACCACATATTGTGTCCTTTGTGTTTGATATTGATTACCATGGCAACCAAAGGTGTTGCTACTAATATTTTGCATTCTCATCATGTTTGTCCTTCTCTAACTTATATAAACTCTAAATGAAGCTTCATATGAAGTTTTATTATTGTATTTGGAATTAACATTACACATTCTCCACGTGCATGTCGGTGTTGCAGTTTCTATGGCAACCCAGCACCAATTTATGTTTCTTACAAAGAACTTTGTTAGAACTTTCCCCAAGACATTGTTTTGAAGGTTTTTTTGGAAGTGTCAGCTTTTCTATATTGTTTTGCCATCGGTGGGAAATTATATGATATGCACCAATCACATGCGCACTTTAACCAATCGGAAGAAGACAAGACAGGAAGAAGATTCTACGGTTGGCTAGGACTTTGAGAAAGGGCTCAGTGGGAGCCTGAAACACGTCAGTCAGCCAGCTCAGGCTGGTTCTCTGTGGACTTTCTGTTTTATACTCCCCTGGTATGAACGTTGGATCCTCATTTTTATTCATTGTCTTTTTAATGTGATATTGATTTTAGTGTTCTAATAAATGTTATTTTCTTTTATAACCTCTTCTCTTGCTATTATCCCCGAGAGGGGATAGGGGCATTATTTTCCAGGTTTCATTCAGTGGATTTTATACACCATTTGTCACTTAGCATCTGCTACTACCCATTGCTGATTCCCTAAGCGCTTGCCTAAGGATATCCCTTTATTCATATATTTACTATAACCTTTTTTGGGTGTTTGGGACATCCCCAGGGACTATCCTTCAGCTGCTGGGGAGTAGTGCGCTGATTCCACCCTCCAATTACATTTTTGTAAAATAACAGTAGTTTAATAGATGAGCCTTTAATTAATTAACTCAAAGCAAACATATTTATTATAAACATGCACCAGCTGTGTGTTGAGCAAACAGAAAAGTATGAGGCTTTGGCGTTCTGTTAAACATGGGGATGTCCATTTTAGAATTGTTGGGGCATTCTTAACTTTGTGCATATATTAGTTTCCGCAAGGCCTTCCTAACTGTGAATCATTCCTAAGTCGAGTAACTCCCATACTGTACATTAGTTGCATGAGTGCTGCTCATTTGCATTGAGTCTTTCCCCTATAGCAACGCATGCGGATGTCATTCCGTTCCCAAGCATTAATCATTCCTAAGTAGCTGTTCTTATTGTGAATCATTCGGCCATGGTTTCAGTGCGTAGTTTTGAGTTCCGGGCATGCTCAGTTTAACCGTTCTTAAATATATGCACTGAGATTCTGTTTTTTCTTAGTTGTTAATGAGGTCCCATGTGTAAAATAATTTTATAATCCTTACCTTTCTCATATTTCATGAGAACTGCTGTGGATGGGGTCCACAATATTTATTTTATCTGTTTATACTTCCCATCTATGAGCATTTTCTCCATGAGAGTTGCATGGTGGTGTGGTTAGGCTGCAGAGAGGTTAAGGTTAGGGTTAGGGATAGGTTAAAGTTAAGTTTAAGGGGTAAGGTTAGAGTTAAGGATAGGGTCAAGAAAACATCTGTTTCTGTTCGATTGATTTTTCACAGACAGTGCCATTTGGATTGCTCACAGCTTGCACTACTATCTTTAATGAATCTACAGCCCTTTGTGTTTGTTTTGTATTTTCTTTTGGATCAGGTCCATAGTTCACTGTCTGTAGGCATCACGCATGTCTGAGTCTTACACTGCTTGTTAGAAGCCAGGCATCGCTAAAGTCCTGCAATAATTTAGTAACATCATGCAGCAAATAAATACTTTATCATTTTAGATTGGAAAGAAAAAGGTTGCTTACCTGCATTGGGCCGGATTCAGAACTACGTCCGTCTTCCATAGACGGACGTAATTCAATAAACAATAGCTACTGCGCATGCGTAGTAGCTATTGTACGTAATCTGCGTATCGTTTCGATACGTAGATTGCGTATATGCGGTCTTTTAGATACATAGATTGTAGTATATGCAGTCTTTTAGACCGCATATACGCAATCTACGTATCGTAACGATACGCAGATTACGTACAATAGCTACTGCGCTTGCGCAGTAGCTATTGTTTATTCAATTATGTCCGCCTATGGAAGACGGACGTAGTTCTGGATCCGGTCTACTGTATGTATATTGTGGTTCTATGCCGGGAGTTCCTCTCTTTTCAGTTCTTCTCATATACATCTGTTTATTGTGACATATTGTGGCAAATTTTATAATATTATATTGCTCTATACTTTATGATCATGATTCATATGTTTATTTTCACTGTACCTCATTGTGTAAGATTCTCAAATAGAGATCAATAGTGTTGTAGCAGTACAAAATATTGATATTTATTTTAAGCAAAAACCTTAGCCACACAGATTTATTATTTTTGTTTTAAGCTACAATTTCTGTTTCTAGAACCTTTATAGTTACATTATTATATATGCAATATTTTGCACTCTGTTAAAAACTAATTACAGACCTCTGGAACTCTTAGCACAAGATTGCAGGGGCTGTTGTATACAGGATATTTGTTATTCTAATAGAAGAAGCCTTCAGACTGGAAAATATTAAAAATTAAAACAGCACGGCTGAAAGACTGCCCTAATGTCAGGAATACCCTGATCCAAACTACATTTCAACATTTGTAGTGCCGCATATCGTTCTGTTGACTGACACTATAAGCAGAATAAATAACAATGTTAGCAATACACAAGGGGAAAAGGAGGAGAAGGAGAGAGATTGTGGTATAGATAAGAAAACAATGTGATTTTCAGATATAGTTAAATTTTGATGCCAAGTTGCCAACTTTTAGTGGATCTTTTTGAACATGTGACATTAACGTACAATTGTTGTGCAATGTGACTATTGTCTGCAGAGGCAGCCAGCATCATTTTTGGACATGGTTCCAAACTCAGCAGCTTAAGGGCATACATGGCCAACCATTGGCAGGCACACTGTAATATTAAGGCGCAGGCTACGGGTGATGTCTGGAGTAATGGATAGGCATTATTTACACCAAACTATTAAATCCAGGGTGCATACCAAGTGGACATGTGGGAGATTTTAATAGTTTCCTGAATATGTTATATCTTAAATATTACTTATTATGTGCCTGGTGTGACATACGGTTGAAGTTGAAGTTGTAGATGAACTGTTAGAATATATTTTGGAACCTTGTTATCAATTATGATTTGATGCTGTATTACTAGCTGTAAAACCTACTTCTGTTAAATAATTCACCTTATCTGTCTCTTACTCTGTATTGCTTTCTAATAAACATACTTATACTAGGTACAGTTACCTATAGAAAAATGGTCTGCCATAAATGAAAACAATGGGCTGGATCCAGACTTAAGTAAGTGCTTGAAAGTAGTTACTCCTGGGCTAAACCATGTTGATTGCAGGCGGAGTCAAGTTCATTGTATTCTTTGCATGCAGGGATACATTTTTGAATTGCTTACTGCACACAGATACTGAACAGCCTTATTATCACACTGTGATTTAGACTTGGGATAGGAAACATTACCTCTTAACCTCTTAACTCTAATACTTTTCGCAACAGATGAAATATGACTCCCCTGCAATCAACATGGTTTAGCCCAGGAGTAACTAATTTCAAGCACTTACTTAAGTCTGGATCCAGCCCAACGATTCTGACACAGAGTTAATGACGGAAGGGAACTTAGGCATTTCTGTTGCGTAATTCCCCTTGACATGTAACATGGGTGCATGCGAGATCCAGATATTATGTGTCTTAAGTCCTTCTGTGCAGAACTTTGTTCTGTATGGAAGAACTTCCATAGAGGGGTCTGGACCTTCAAATCCACATGCCTAAACCCCGCCAAACAGGTGGGGTTAGGCTTGTAAATGAGGGCTCGGGGAGGAAATCATCAATTCAGTATAGATCTGTGTTCCATGCAGAGAGGTTAAGGTAGGGTTCTTCCCAAAGAGGGGAACTTCTTTTTCTTAATTGCCAAAAAAGTGATATCTGTAAGCACGGAATTCACGCTGAAATCTGGTTTAGATCCAATGTTAATACATGCACTGTGTAACTTTCATTCTCTTAAAATATCCACTCTTTAAGCAGTCAATGTTCTTTAACTCTCTGTCTTTTATTTCTTTAGCCATTACTTATATTATGTATTTTAATAACAAATTCCAACATGTTCTGAGATTGTGTTTACCCAAATAAAATACATGTGTGCGATAAGCTTTCATTTCTGACATCTTGAAAACTTTCTGTTTTAGTTAGTGAACAATTAAACATTAAACAACAAGAAAAAAAGGAAAATAGTGTGATGTAAAAGAAACATAAAATGCATTATGGGCTGGATCCAGACCTTGTTAAGTGCATGAACTCAGTTACTCCTGGGCTAAACTACCTTTATTGACTTTATTTACAGTGTCTGAACATAGACATTTAGGATATAATCTTTTATTGCTCATGTATATCACAACAATTGCAACTTAGACTTTGGTTGCTCTATAATATCCATCCTGGAGTAACATCATTGGCTGTTTATGTGTATGCATTTCATAACAGATTGCCAAATCCAATTAATTGATTTTTATAAGGTAAATTTTCTTAAAGGCAAAACCCAGCATGTTGGGTTTGGGAAATTTATACCTTCAAGCTTGGTTTTTCTTTTAAAAAAAATCAACAGAAATCTGTGATTTTGAAGACCCATGAATACATATATGACAATTACCTCACTTTAATAAAAAAAAAAACTCAATACAGTTTTTCTTTTGCCGCTATATACATGGCACAAGTTTAACTACTGGTCTTACGCACCATATTTTTCACTTTTTAAGGGATTTAGCAAATTTATTAACAATTTTTATCATTATATTATGGTGCTGTAGAAGAATATTGTAATATACTTTTTGTTACATAATATAATTTAAAAGTATTTAAACATCACATATATAGTCTACACGTTTGTTAGACTTAGCCATTGGAAAAAATGCTGTAAGAAATATGACAGATTAAGTGCCTGTAGTGTTTAATATTAGATGTTAGGTAACTGCTGGCATCAAAGACTTTTATTGAAAGTCTGCACTAATCCTTTTGTGTCTGTAAAAATAAATCCAAGTAATCAGTTCACATGGTCTTCTCTATAGACGTAAAATGCATATTAAAATCATTACCACTGACAAAGTCATTAAAATCAGTTATAAATTTATTTTCAAATAATGAAAATATATAAGATAAATCTTCTGAATCAGTACATCTGATTAGTCTAGGGATTATTACAGCCAAAAAGTTATTCATGGTTGAATTACCTTAGAATAAGGTTCGTCAAGTAACACTAAGACAATTTTATAGTAAAGTGAAGAGAGTGGATAATTGAAGACTTATAAAATTCTCATATCTCTCAAGATAGGAGGCAGATCCACGGGATCCTAACATCCAAAACTTACGAAGTTATGAGCTTAAGACCTTAACCAAATATTTCTGTGACTTCACTATATAAAATGGTGACAGCATTAAATAAGGCTAAAGCTAAACCTAACCCTTACTGTACGATCCCATTCCCCTCCCACCTTGTTTTCTCGTGCTTACCAACCTACCACTTCCTATCCCGCCAGCGGAAAGGCTTTCAATACATAGGGCCGTATCCACAACTAAAAGACTAATCAACTAATAAAGTCAGGGGACTTACGCATGTCATTTGTGTATATGTCCCTTGATTGGTCTGTGCAACATGTTACCTGTCTGCAGTTGTAACAGTCTCTTTATTGCTTACTTGAACATTTGTGTATTTTTTAAATTAGTTTAGCTGGTGTCAGGTAGTTTTGATTAGGCTCTTTTAAGAATCCTCCATTAGCCTTGTCACAGTTACTGTCTTCTTTGTATTCGGGGTGGGTCCCCGGTTAATGATGGGGGTGGTTGGGTTACTGAAGCTAGGAGGTCAAAGGTAGGTCTATATCTTAGAGGAAACAACAGAGAACTGAGATGCGTAAGATAAAGTAGATGTTTATTCAGATTCACTGGGTTACTGTATAGCACAAGCCTTAAGTGCAAAAGTAGGGTGTAACACAATGTAATAGTTAATAGTTTATGCAGGCAATGTACACAAAGCAGATGCTCAAGATATGATTAATACTAGCAAAAGTTCAAGGTTTGCAGAAGCAATATCAAACAGCATCACGGAGGCAGCGGCAAATTATATTTCAGCAGTCTGCTCTGTGAAGCAGTTGCTTAGGGTAACTGAGTACAGGAATAGCAACAGTACCTTGCAAGATATTGTACAGGTATTATATGCAGATGGTATAAACAGATACACTTGCATACATTTCATATATTTGAATTGAAGTGCAGCCTTGTGTATTTTTATGTTACTGTTAGTTTATTTTGGGAGCCTGACCCTTTCCCAATATGGCCGCTGCACACTTGTCAAATGACAGGAGTGTCTTAATACAGACCTCGTGAGTACACATATAGCAGATGGATAGGAACTCACTCTATTGTGAAATAAACCTCCTTTTTATGTATGTGCTGACACATAGTGTTATATAATGTTTGTATGGAGCGCTGGGTCTTTTTTTGTTACTTGTAGTTACACAGTGGTCACTTTGGTCACGTATAAACAGATACACTTGCATACATTTCATTTGAATTGAAGTGCAGCCTTGTGTATTTTTATGTTACTGTTAGTTTACTTTGGGAGCCTGACCCCTCCCCAATATGGCTGCTGCATACTTTTCAAATGGCAGGCATGTCTTAATAAAGACCTCCTGAGTAAACATACCACAAATGGATAGGGACTTACCTACAGGAGGTGCTTTGACACTGGGCAGGTGACCTTAACCTAATATAACTATATTGTGAACTAAACCTCCTCTTTATATGTTACTGTTAGTATGGTTATGCCAACAGAGTTACGACTGATTCACAAGAAGGAGTGCCTTGCGTAAAAGAATATACACACGGGAAAAGTTAAGGTAGCTCTCGACCACACATAAGTTGCTGAAGCCTGTCATAACATATGAAAGTTCATGCATCCACACACACTGCACACACCCATCAGCTGCTGCATAATTTTAATCAATGCACACGTGCGTTTAATTAACACACATAAGGCTCACCTACTTACAGCTATGGTTTTTTGCAATTTAATAAAAGACTTTCAACAGTGTCAAGATAGCCTTTTGTTTCACATATTTGTGTTTAATTTCAATATAGGAATACTGTTTTTATAACTTTATTTTTTTTTGCATAATTTTTGTTGTTTGTTAATTTATGCTATATTTGTAAGAATGGTTTTTTGTTATATAAAAACATTTTTTTGCTATTTTAAAAAACAATCATGCCCAGCAAATCCAACTTGTTGGATTTTATTTTTTGCATTTATCTCTTTTTTTAAATTTGGTTTCTTTTTTTTTTTTTTTGGTTGCTCATGTCTCTCGCATACTTACAGACCCCCACATGCATGGAAAACGTGCGGGGGTCTGAATCCGGGCATGCATTGCTAAACATTGCTGTTTGTATGAATCTCTACTAAAAATAAGTCCTCAAATTCACGCACGATTCAAGGGCCATATACTAGGTACTTTCCTATTCCTATGTACAGCATACTTACACATGGTGCTATCCTTGAATCGCACTTGCGTATAATTACGATGTGTATTTTCAGCCACGTACGCAATCTCTATCCTTCTTGGCTGGAGATGCCGAAAAAACCTTCTTTTCTTGATCCTTCAATATAACTTCCCGACAGTAGGGGGCGCTGATTACCTTTGACGTCAGGAACAGTAGAGCTGTCTCTACTAAAAATAAGTCCTCAAATTCACGCACGATTCAAGGGCCATATACTAGGTACTTTCCTATTTCCAATTTCTATCCTAAGTGTGAATACAGTCCTCCGTCTTTATTAGATCCAGACCCCTTGCTGTTTAGCCTCAATGAATACTTCAAAAGTTTGCCTCATTTGCTTATATTATCTCTGAGCCATGAGTGGTTTTCTTGTTGTTGAGAAACTTTTTGCTATGCTCTGGATATGTATTACTCAATTATTGCTGTATGACACTTTATCAATATTCTGTTCCCCTTTTTCACCCTCCGTTTATTTTATTTCTATATCTCCCCACCCCTAAAAAATTTCAATAAAAACTACTGATGGAAAAAAAACTACCACCCTAAAGAAAAAATAATTATTAAAGCTAACACAATGGAAGAAGGTACTATTGTTGATTTTTTTTTCACTAACTAACATAGCAGTTTTATATTAGTCTTTCCTCTGAGATCCTTAACTATGATTCTGAAACAGTCGCTCCTATATAAGACCACATAAGAAAGCAGACAGTGCTGTCTTATCAAACGTTTTTATGGACCAGCTGATTGACTAATGAATAGAGTAGGTTCAGCTATTACTGAGAATATGACGTAAGCTTGTTAAAGTCTTATTTATAAGATGAAACGCGTCACTTGGTATCTTCCAGTTCTCATTACAAACTCCGTTGGGATCTGTCTATCTATTATTTCGCTGACCACAAAGTTCTTATACGGATGAAGCGTCTATCTATGAGGCAGACGAATGTTGAGTAGCAGTTTTCCCTGTTAACATCATACAGCGTGTGCTGCACTATCCAGAAGACCAGCACTGGGCTGGCCACTCAGTGATCAGAGAGTTGGGACTGCCATCTAGTACGGGAACACAGAGAAAGCACTTCAATCTAGACTGGTGTACTGTCATCTATTTCCCGAGGATTTGGGTAAACATATAACACCATTGATTTATAACAAGAGTTGAGTAATCACTACTGCCTCCTTTATCTGTGATCTGACCAGCTTCCCCGATTAGACTCTCAACAGCATGCACATGTTGTTACAATCATACTATATGTAATCTGCTACAATTGCTTTGCTAAATATTGGTGGTTTATATATATTATTACCCCGCTTTTTGCTACAAATATCGTCAGTTTATGCAATAGACTATCCTGTTAAGGAATCTGCTAAAATAATTTGCTTTAATTATCATAGATGACAGAAGAGCTGGAATGTTTTGCATATATTTTAAATGCTTTTAAAATAATCTCACAATTTGAGAATATTTGTGTAAATAAAATAGTTAAAAACATTTTAAGACCTGTGTTATACTATTTATTTCAGCCATTAAGAGTACATCATTGTTTATTGAATAAGTTTGATAATACAGCACTGTCTGCTTTCTTATGTGACTTTTGTCGTTAGGAGTGGATCTCTTTTAACACAGCTGAGTTTTATCATTAGAGTAATTAGTGTTGGTGTAAATTTTGTTTTTAAGGCTTTTGTTTTTAACGCTCCTATATAAGAACCTTTTAAAAGTCTTAGATGACTTATAGCCTTATCTGAAAGAATTTCTATTTGAATTTTTTTTTTATTATTGTTAAAATTACATCACATACAATATAAACATAACATTTACAGATGTTACATAGTTTGTTCTGTATATTCTTGCTCACCAATAAACAATAATACATTACATATGCTTTGTTATTCCTGTAAATATATAATAGTTTGATTCACATTGTTTCACATTCAATATAACATAATACAATAACACATTTTGCAGTACCCCGTTCTATCCATATCCTGAATCACCTTAAGTAACAACCTGGGGGTAGATCCTGAACAACGTTTGCAGTACGTTTGTTCGCGTAGCGAATTTTCGCGTACGTAAATTCGCTACGCTACCCTTAACACACCCCCTGCACGGACGTATTTTGTGAAAATACGCTACCCAAACCCTACCTTAACTTTTCCTAACGTAACACAATACGTCCGCTAACGGGCGTACAGACTACGCGAACGTACGCAGCTTAGCACGCCCATACTGTACACTTTAAATACCCCCCCCCGCCTACTTCACGTAATTCTCACGTATTCTTCGCTAACGTAATTTTGGCACGCCCACACGTAATTACTTACGTTCGCAATACGTGAATTATCCTTACGTTAGAAAATACGCTACGCGAATGTGCGTATTTTCTGCGGTGCGCATGCGCAGTTCGCTCAAAACTGCGAATTTACGTGTATACCACACGTAAATTCGCAGAAAAACGTACAGCAGGATCTGCCCCCTGATCCTTAAATCAAAAACATATCTGTGGGTGATTCAATATTTTACTTAAAAGATACCATTAAGTGAGACCAAATGTATTATGTAATGCTTTTTAACCAAGGTATCTATCTGTATATCCCTCCCATGTGGTAAAAAAAAAAAAAATCAGTTTTTTGTTCCTTCTACAAGGCTGCCTCCAATCAGTCTATCCTAAAGACAAAATACAATTTTTATTTTAAAGTTCAAAAGGGGTAGCTGTTTTGTTAAGCCAAACTTACAGATTTATATGTATACCATACGTATAGATTTAAATGCTACTGCACTGCTGATAATACGGTGTCTTGCCTCCCATTATCCGCACATCACAGCCCACAACTGTTTGACACTGGGACAATCCCAAACCCATTTGAAATAATTTTCATTTCAAGTATGAATGGTGAAAAGTGTTAAAAAATTGTTCAATATACATGCTGGTGAAATGCAGTCTGCTGGAAGAGAAAGAGCTTAAATGGAGTTTATTAATAGTAAGTGTGGAAAATGTTTAACTCCAATGGCAGTGCTCTCATAGTCAATTGTGTCACTCGATATAATATAGTGAATCAATATGTTTCTAAATTTTGGCATTGGTAATAGTATAGTACAAACTAATAAACTGTGTCAGTCTTGGTCTGTGAATCCCTTAATTACTTCCTTAATATAATGTTGAGACCCTAAAAATGCCTATAGGAAGTGTCTTAAGGCTATATTTACTAAACTGCGGGTTTAAAGATGTTGCCTATAGCAACCAATTAGATTCTAGCTCTCACTTTCCTATTACATACTTGAGAATGTCAGCTAGAATCTGATTGGTTGCTCTGGGCCTCATCTCCACTTTTCCAAACCCACAGCTTAGTAAATCTGGCCCTTAGGGCCTCATTTTGAATCGCGGTGCATCGCGGGCCATCGCCGCGATTTTCCGGCATTTTTTTTTTTTTGGTTCCAAATTCACTAAAACGCAATTTTTTTCAAACACAGGCGATGTGCTGCGATGCTTTTAGGGCTTAATCGCTGTGATTTTCATTAAAACACAGAATTACAAGGATCACCTTTGCTGATCCTTGTAATTCAATGACTACAGCATGGCTACACATTGCAGTCATGCAGCACTTTGGATTTTTAAGCACAAAAACACGTCTGTTATACAGACGTGTTTTAATGGCCGCGATCGGACAAAAAACATACATTCGTCCCTCTATAGAGGCAAATGTATGTTTTGTGATTTAAAACCACGGTGAAATCGTCTTTAGTGAATTACAAATTTCCTATGTTTGTAATTCAAAAAAGTCAGGACCGCGAATTTCGGACCCACGATAAAAAAAAAAATGGAAAATCGTGTGATTTTTAGCTTACTGAATACACTTTGGTGATTTTTAAGCTAAAAATAACACGATTTAAGGCCATTTAGCCCAAATCGCGTTTAGTGAATGAGGCCCCTAGTGTCTTAAATTTCTCTGCTGCTTCTGTAATAAAAATTGCCTAACTCTGAAGGCGTTAATAAATTGTTAATTAGTTTTATTTTTATTTACTTCTTGCCAAACAGTGCCATGAACTGTGTGTCATAGATATGTTTTTTTTTTGTACATTGTAAGAACCTCTTGTATCCAGGATGTAGAATACAGATAAATATAATTTATTTAAGTAAGATTATCCTGAATTATGATTAATAGAATTGACCAAAACTTATTTGTTTCTAAATTCATGTGAGTAGAATGCTTTTATTGGTCTTATCCTGTAAAATATAACATGGAATTAATATGCCAGGGTTTTGCCAGTGAAGACAGAGATTGTATATATTTTCATGCACAGGAACAATGGACTAAAACAAAATGCTACTATTAAAACATTTCTTGAGCCTTTGCTTTAGGGACTCTAAGTGTTATAAAATATGTGGAAAAATGTGAGACTAGTGACAAGCGTGAATTGCAGTTTTTCAGTATGGACTAGCTGGATAACACATTTTGATTGGAAACATATTTTATTCTGCCACAATTCAGCACATTTGGTAATCCCTAACCAAGCCCAATCACGTCTCCTCACTGAGCTAATCACAGCTAGGTCTCAGTGGTACTGTGCAAAATATATAAACAGAACACAGTCTTTTTGTATCTTTTAAACCAACACAATAGCATGCATTCACCGTGCAAGATGGGTAAAGTTAATTGACGCTTTTAGTAGGGGGTACATTTTCATTTTAGCACAGGAGAAAAGCTGCATGACTGTGGGATGTTTTGGTTACAAGACACATGTTTGTTTTAGAAAGCTTTGTTGTACACAAAGTGAAAAAAATGCTACATTTTTACAATATAGGGTAGTGTTTGTAAAATGCCTCTTCTCTTCAGGGAATATTGGATTGGATTCAGTGTGAAAATATGAGTAAATTAGGAGGAAGGTTACACCTTGGCAAAGCATGTTGGGTTTCTGAGAGGGTGAAATAGTTTTTACTGTTTGCATGCAGGGAGAATACTTTTGATTATTGCACACAGACGCTGACCAGCTTTACTTTTACTCTGTTAATGATTTTACTAAAGATTACAAAAAAAAATACTACTTCATTTTGTCACAAAATAAAATAGATTATGTACAAACTATCACAACAAATAACCAAACATTCCCTAACACAGTACTCTCCATTTCCAAAACTCTGAGTCTTATAGACCGCATTTACGCAATCTATGTAACGAAAAGATATGTATTACATTTAAAAAATGACTACGCATGCGCAGTATCAAATATTGGTAAACACCGGACATATAGGCAATACGTCCGGTGGTCTGAATACGGGCCAAACTGTGGAGGAAATTTGCTGCAAGACAGACACCCTAGACACACCATGGGCTTGCCTTGCCTGCACCAATTTTCCTATATATGTAATTAATTCATCTATATAGGATTTCCCCAGCTGTGAATTACTTATGACTCGCGTAATTTCCCCAAGCAAGGGCACCTGATCTAGAGGCAAACACAGTCATAAAAAAGAGACTGTTTACGTCAACACATCTGCCACAAGTCATGTCTATGTCCAGGGGCCTTACATCTCTTAGCCTATTTCAGATCCTTGAGTAAACATGTGACACTTCAAATCAGGCCTGGCAACAGAAATCTTGGGGCCCCGGCACATTCACGGATTTGTGGACCTCCATCTTTCCTCAATAGTGGATTGCAGGGGTCCCTCTGAACCTCTGGACCTGTCACAGCTGTCCCCCTTGTCTTCCCCTGTCGCCAGGCCTGCATCAAATGCATTCCAAAGTGTCAGAAATTGCTACTGATGTATTGTGCGTGTGTTACTTCATTCCTATACACAGTAAGACAAAAGGTCATATTATCTGAAATTATTTGGTGAGATTTACATTTAGACAGAGACGCTCACAACAACATGAGCCTCCATTCACAGTCAGCATTACGCTACACATCCCTGCCCTTACACAGCGTATTAGGGCACGTTGCTGCTTTGCGCTTAGCTGCTGTGTGATTGTACACGATGTGTTGTAATTGGTTGGCAATCCAGAGGGGCTGTTGTGTGCGCTTTTGGATTGTGCAGATTTGCGCTCAGATCTGGATCCGGTCAAACATTTTTAATGTAGCAATGGCTACCTCCAGATGACTTATTTATTAAGCTTTCAGTCTATTTATTTATAGATTTTCATACAGTGCTATCAGACTACGTGGCACTTTACAGAGAATATTCAACATTCACATCAGACCCTGCCCCATTGGAGCTACATTCTAAGTGCCCTAACACAGACACACACAAACTAGGGCTAATTTATTCAGCAGCCAATTAACCTACCAGCATATTTTTGGAGTATTAGAAAAGATCAGAGCTTCTAGAGGAAACCCACATAGACACAGAGAGAACATACAATCCCCCACACAGATAAGGCCTAGTCCAGGAATCAAACTCATGACCTTAGCGCAAGTGAGAGACACAAATGCTACTCACTGAGCCACCATGCTGCCCTCACTGAGCCACTGTGCTGCCCTAAATTACCTAACACACACACACACTAGAGTTATTTTATATTATTCAGTAGCCAAAGTAGCCAGATGTATATTTGATCAACTTTACCGTTATTTTGTAGGATTTCATAGATTTGCCAGCTCACAGGAGTTTACTAGTTTCCCTGTTTCTGTATGAGCATTTTAGAACATACTACAATCTTTTATCATGTATCTTAGTTATAGTTTCTTTTGAAGTTTGATTGCCTGCAATTTCATAATATACAGTATTAGACAGGACTTTCAGAGACATTTGTCTAGACACAAAGATAATACATAATAGCTATGCATTCGAGGAGGAGGAAAGACTGAGGGTGACATTGTAATACACAAAAAGAAAAAGGCTTGTTAGAAATTGATATGATGTTCAAGTTGTGATGCTAAATGCAGCCCTAGAGAGACCAAAATGAATGCCTTCACAGCAGCAAGCAAGTCCATTTCAGGAATTGCATGCCTATTAGCAGCATTAGTTAAGCCTATTAAGTGACCAGGAATTATATTTATATCACCTTTACTTAGGTCTGTCATAAATAATGCATGTTTAGGGTGTACTGAATGGAATAATCAAAACTCAAGGGTGTTTATGGATGAGATGGTTAAGTTCCCCCAGGACTTGTGTAATTAACCAAGTGGTAAATACTTATCCAAAAGATATAGAAATATTCAATATAAAAAGTAACTGTCAAGAGCAAAGTTTGGTAAGGTCACTGTTAAAGTTGGGGGAAAAGATAACTTTTTCCCCACAATATAACAGAAGTAGAATTAGCCAAAACCGACAGAAATTTTGATCATTTCAATAACACTGAGTGTCCGATGCAGAGGGCACACATGCCGGCGTGCATTGGGTGTGCCGTAGATGCGATAGAAAAAGTGGGGCAGGCTGCATGTGATCCAAAAGCAATTACTGCACACAACAGCAGAGCGCAATGCAGCTATGCGCCCAAATATATTGCTCAAGCACAGGGTTGTGCAGCGCAATGCCGACTGTATATGTCACCAAATAATTCCAAACATTATTTTACTTTTTTAATAAAAACATGAGAAATTACTATGTGTAGAAATAAGTTAACACATGCACAATACGCAGCCATTTCTGACACTTTGCAGTGCTTTCAAAGTGTCACTTCCTATCACAAGGGTCTGAAATAGATATAATAATAATAATAATAATAATAATAATAATAATAATAATAATAATCTGCATGCGGTTCTGGATCGAATACACTTGCTTGGGCCCTTACTGTACATTGTCTACATCTCTTTACCCTTTCCCTCCCTCTTCACATTCCTCATAGTGCAAATGCCCACAGCTCGAGTTGTGCTCTGATTTTAAGCGCCCGCTCATGCCTTTCCGTTCTGAGCATGCTCAGTACAAAATCGTGCAAGTCAGCTGGATTTTGAGATTCACAATTCCGCATGTAGGAGAGCAGAGCACTCCCCCTGCTCTCCTATGTGTGGATAGAGTATCCACCTGCAGGAACCCTACCATGAAAACCATTCTGTGCGGGAGACTGAATCATATGTAAGGGCTTAGCCAAACCCTTACTATATGATTTGCATGCATTTGCCCCCCCCCCCCCACTATATGATTTGCATGCATTTGCCCCCCCCCCATGTGTATGTCCTATGCATGGGGTGGGCAGGGCTTTGATCCACAGGAAGCGCAGCATGAAACGGCTGCACTACGTTGCTGATATAATAGTACTGTGCAGGAGCTTAGCCTAGTGTACAGAAGTCTCCAGACATTCTCATTTGTTAATACATTCCTTTAACATTATTACTATTAATCATCTACTGCCAAGGAATAGTTACATCTAAAAAGGACAACCGTGTGTGTGTGTGTGTATGTGTGTGTTTGTTTTGGTTTTTTTGGCCAATCCCCAGAAGCCAGCCCCTATGCTGAATGACTTATGTCTGGCTATAATTATAGTGGATACAAGCTGTGGTTAGCTTTGACAACCAAAGTCTGAAGTTTGCTAAAATCTGGGGCATATCCAAGCTGAGCTTCAGACACAATGTGCATTTTTGGAGAGTCACACTATGGACTTGGGCCAGTACCAACGAGATCTTGCATCCTTGTGCACTGACAGAGGCCTGTACACTCACTTACACTGGGGAGGTGTCTCACAGAGCTCCAATATTACCTCCAATCAGCACAATCATTGTGGACTGGCTTAAAAAGACTCTTTGGTAAACATGTCGGACAACTCCCATGGCATCTTGTTCATTTCGAATTCTCCTCTAAACACACTTATTGCAAACTCTTTGTCTGTTTGCCTTCAGAAACAGCTTTGCATCCCTGGATAATTAGCACAGCGAAAGTGTACAGATTGTTGCTCTGAATAAGCTGAACTGCAGGCCATTTGCCCCAGCCCAACCCTGGCTTTGTCATCATTAAAACATGGCCTCTGCATACACTGAGCCACACACAGTGCCCAACTGTCAATATCACAGGGCTACAGACTACTGTTGCAGCAGACTCAGATCGTAGAGGGCCCAGGATTTGCAGTTGCGGTGTCTGGTTTGCTATTGAGTGCTCAGTAAGTTGGACCTTACAATCCACCCCCTTACCTCTGATTCCTGCTACCTCTGAAAGGCACAAAAAGTTCCGTCTCTCACTAGTGAAGGCCTCTGACTGCAACATCACAACAGCAACTTACCACTAGTTCTATAATTAGATCTTACATTTGCAGTTGTGCACTGAATTTCTGATGACAATCTTACTGGGTTACCCCATGGTTCCCGACTCTCCAGGAATATCTGGGAGACTCCCGAAATGAAGGCAGGTCTCCCGAGAGAGCCGGCAAAGCTCCTGCAAGCCCCACCAGCCATCAATTATTTCTGTAATCCCTAGCATTACTAGGGATGTGCGGGGCTTGATGACGTCCATCCCCTGAAACACTGGAGATTACAGGAGTGATTGACAGGGGGCGGGGCTTAATGATACAATTTACATAAATTGTGCCATTAAGCCCCACCCCCTTGCAGAAATCCATAGCTTCACTCTGGGTTCTCCTGGAGGGAAGCTCTAAAAAGTCGGCAACCCTGGGTTACCCTCTTTCCAACAATAAACAAGAGATATTTTCTGGGTTTCTGAAGAGAGCAGATGACTCCAGGATTGTTATCCATACTGTGCATAGCAGCTCAGCCCTAAAGGGGAAGTTGGCTCTTAGTTCATTTAGCAGCTGCCTATTACCATCCCTGCAAGTGGTCTTTCTTCTCTAAAATTACTGTCTGAGACCTCCAACAACAGGTATATGCCTCACTTACTGTAGCTGAATGACCTGAAGCCCTCAGTTTTACCCTGTACTTAGTAGACCTCACAACTCTTCAGGCTTTTCCCATACTCTGAATGTAATTTAGTTGTGGGTAGCAGGGAAGAGGATATCACTGCCAATGTTCTCACACACACTGTAACCTCTCAGAAACAGACAAACCTGTCATGAAGACAATTGATAGCCGGAAGTGCTGAAAGCAGACTGACCTGCCCCCTTTCTCTGCCCTCCTGCCTTTTATATGGCATGTAGCCTGCATATAGAAATGAAACACTAACAACATGACAAAGAAGTCAAGTTTATGCAAATTTAGTCCCCATGTCCCTTCAGTAGCACCAATTTCATCTCATCTTGTATTTACATTTATAATCAATGTTCAGTTTTGAACTAGTCATATAACCTCACCTCCTATTTTGGGGTAACGGTTATGGTGGTAAGGTGCAGCTCCCCTCTGGTTGAGTGCTATGAAGGTCCCATGATACATAGGCTGTATCCCCAGGCACAGGGGTGTAGCACTGCTTGCCACATGGCTAGTAAACTCTAGCACTGGTTACAGTATATATTTTACAAGACACATGGCAACCACACTGCCTGCAACTGTGATAAATAATATCCTGTCTATTTTATATACATGCTCATATTGCCCAGTTAACCTGCAATTTGGAATTGCAACAAACTATTGCTCAATTTGTACTACAAGCTGATTGTAATGGTATTAAGATGTATAAAGGGTTAATATTTAGTGGACTCGTACATGCAGAATAGCAAAATGCGCTCTGCAAATTGTGGATGTTTGGACAGGATCATCTTTTACTTAACAGGATCCTAACTTCTATACAGAGGGAAAAGCAAAATGTAAAAAACTTTATACATGCAAATATTCAATCTATTATCACACTATTGTCGAATAAACTACATATAAGACTACAACATGCAGTATTTCTGAACTAATAAATTTTACCAAAGAATAAATGGGACATGTGCATCTTTGAGAAGGAAGGATAAATGACATAAAACAGGGGGTGCATACATTCTGCACAACATATATTGGTTACCTGACTGCTTCATTCCACTGTTGGGGGTATTCAGTACCCATAAAGCCTTACACTCAGGGGTGTTTTAGGAAGTGAGGGAGCCCTTGTGCAGGATTTATACATTATCCCCCCCCTTACCTGAGACAGGACTATCCCGATTCGCAGACCTCAAAAGGGACAGAGCCTAACTGCGCTGCAAGCCCCGCCTCTTTAGGGCAGTCTCACCGCAGGTGAAGGGGGCCTCATTCGGCATTTATTCCTTCCCTCCGGAAGATCTTAGAGGGAAGAAATAGATGCCAAATGGCCCCCTTCCCCTGCCAACCCAGGGTGCAGGATGAATGCCACAGGGCCCCCTGTTCTGAGGGGCCCGTGTGCACTGCACACCCTGCACCCATTATAGATAAGTTTATGCTTACATCTCTATTGTAGAGGGAGGGTATTCTGCCTATAGGAAATAGAAAGACTTGACTTATGACAGGTACAAGGGGTGTGATTAGTTGTATGTGTGTGCTGACATAATTTGCAAGAAATTATTTAAAGTGTTTCGGTTATAGGCCAGCACAGAGTGCTTTAAAGCATATTTCTATCTTGCACTGCAATAAAAAATCATATGCCCCATGATTTTTCTAAACACAGCAGTAGCAGTAATAATGTAATGTGAACAGAGTGCAGGGCTGCCTGAGCAGACATCATTTACCCATCTCTTTCATTCATGACATGTCAGAAATAGGCCTGAGACAAAGAGCAGAGGAAGTCATGAAGACAATGACAAGAGCTGCACACAGGATATGGTTAATATTAGCTTAATGCAGCATTTCATATTCTTCAGTGGAAAAAGATAGCATGCCACATAGCTATAGTGAATGTAACTACACTCTATAAGCCATCTTCTATTTAGAGAACAGAGACTCGAAATAGCATTAGTGGAGTTACCCTTCAATTACATCTGCTGATCCCATCACTGCTTTCCTCTAATGTCTTTACAAATATCAATCAAGAAACCAACACAGAGAAGGCCTGTTGGTTATTGCTATGAGTCAAAGTGCAGTCTGTGACAGGCAACACAGAAAATAAACGGGGTGGACCTGTTGTAACAGCTGCAGTGCCAATATGCTGTTCTATGCTACTATTTGAAGGCATTGGGGAGTAATGTGCCCCCAAAGGAACCAGCATAGCAAATACGAAGATGTGCATTATATCCCAGAAGTGATTTTTCTCCCCTCTCTCTCCTTCCAATGCAGACATAGTGTTACTTCTCTTTCAGCATTTGAAGGTTTATTTCCCATTAGATCCCTGTTGGTTAGGATAATTATTGACTTCACTGCAGTCAGTAAGTAAATGCTATTTACTTCTAACCTAATGAATATCTAGGAAATTGGTTCTGCTTTCTAAGTTAGAGATTGACAAAATGATAATTTAACTGCTTGATTGCTTGTTGAATGAGAGTTGTCTTCTGCAAGGCCTTGGAAGGTGCTATGGAATAAGTCTCTCCAAGCCTCTACTTTTTAGGTGTTTATACAACCCAAAGATCAATAATTCCTATAAGGATTTCATAAAATGCTGGAGCAAGGAAACTAGTGCAACAGTATAATCACACATGAGCAATAAAGGGTGCACATACAGCCGTTGATCTAGAGTCATGAGTAACTGCTCAACAAGGTGCAAACCCGAAACTGGACAAACCATGTTGTGACGTGAGAGAGCACAAATTAATTTATGATTTTTGCATGCAGGGAACATACTGCCTGTGTTTTTTTTATTTCACACAAATACTGAGCTGAGCTTTATTTTAAAACTCTAATTTAAAATTGAATTTAATCAAAATACTAAATATCACCTCTGAACTCATTCTCCTTACATAATTTAAATAAGGTTCTCCCTGCAGTTTAACATTTTTCACCAAGGTGCTGATTTGTTCCTTTTTTTGTTACTTTCAACTCTAGATCAGCTCCGCAGACTGTAATAACCTCAATCTTTTTGCATTACCAGTAACAAGGCTCAGTGATTTAGCCACCGCCTCACCTGCTGCACTTTCATATGGCAGACAAACTTTACTCGTAACCCTTAGACTGGAGAGAGAAGGGGAGGTGGGGTGAGGTTCAAACATTTTCTAACATTTCTACACAATGGGCCTGATCTATTATGTTACACTGAGCGGTCTAACGCTCAGCGTAACATTGCAGCACTCCCCCGACACTCCCCCTTGTCCAAGTGTATTAACACTCGCTTACACCAGCTGAAGGCTACCCTTACTTCAGCCGACGTAAGCGAGTGTAACTACGCTGGGACGGCGGCGTTGCAACACAAACGCCACCCTCCCAGCCTCATTACCCTACCTTCCCCCGCCTTACTACAGTAACTGTACTTAGCACAGGATATTGGCACTGAAGCATTTACCACCTGTCTATTCCATTTTCTTTCTGTGTTGCCTGTCATAAATCCAGGTTGAGGGCAGAATCTTAGAGTAGAATGTTCTTTTTCCTGAAAGTGGACAGCTGCTAGGGGTGAGTCTTTCTTTTGATTGTTATAGAACTCTTCCTTTATAAGCCTCTGCTCAGGAACAATACACTGGACCAATACACTGGACCAATACACTGTGCGAAAGGCCATTTACACATTCAAGTACTCTATGCAAGCATGTTGCGTATGCGTTAGCATAGCAAGTACGCATCAAAACACTGTATAATAACTTTGTGATTCCGCGCACAGCCATCTCCACTTGCGTACATTCAGGGAGCAGGAATCGTAACAAACGGAATATCATTGAGCAGCATGGGATTGCTGTAAGAGTTACGAGCGACCTAAACCTATGCAGTGGTGGAGACACAAGTTATGCTTGGAAAAGGTAAGGTAGGGTTTTGTCCATGGATCTCACTGTCTTCATGCACACAGACAGGCTAAGTGTTTACAGCGAATATTGTGTTGTTGAGTGCAACAAGGCAAATTAGTAATTCAGTTGTAATTAGTTAAAGAAAAAATAGGTCAGTTTTTTTACGTTACCCAAGTCCTTCTTACCAATGTGTTTTTAAAAGTACAGGCTTATACAAGGTAACATTTTTTCCATTTGTTCTTTGTACTTTCAGACATTTTCAGAGACACAAACCCTTGTTTGTTTTTTACTTGACCAAATGTACAAATATGTTTTTGTATTTTTGTATGTTTCATTGCTCTTTGGTATATATTTTTACCTTTCTGTTATCTGAAGATACTGCATTTGTTTGATAAATACTAGAGCAGTTAAATAAATGAGCGGTTCGGATTCTGTAAAATCCGGCACATTCGCACTTTATGGATCCGAGTTGAACCTCGCTTCCTCCCACCAAATTCGGATCTGTAATTGAGGCAAAACACCATTTTCACTAATAATTTGGATTTTTTTTTTATCTTTTGGCACATTTTGGCACATTGTTTTGCGTAGGGATGTCACTCCCTATCATAAGGAGTTACATACAAGATAAGTACGATTAGAGTTACAATGCATAACATCTGCATGCACAGCCAGATTTACGCATGCAGCATTAATTGTGGATCAGCTCTAGTTCTGGTCCCTAGCAAAATTGACTCTTCCATATTTATGAATCAGAAAAGCTTACTTTTCCTGAATGTACAGTTTATATGGGAAGCCTCCCTCCTTATCGTAATGTTGCCAATTTACCATGAATTGCCCATGCCGCCTTCATACACAAGTACTCCAATACAACCCAAAAAAAGTATTAACCCCAAAAAAGCAAATCATATTTATTCACATGACTGAACAAATAATATGAATTACCAATTTAAATAAAGAATTATATTGAAAAAAAATCAACCCCACCCCTTCTCCCACTCTGTCATAGAGTTGTCAGTGTTGTTTTCTCCTTGTGTCTGGATGGCATAGAAGGAACAAATCGATAGAACATGTGGTATACTGTGCAGTATCAATGAGTTCCGCCATACAGTGCTCCAGTTCCTGGTGGTGTCTTTGGAGCTCAACAGTCATCCCCACTCAGATGTTGTTTAGCCTTGGCAAATAATTTATGTTTATCTTTATTCTTGCATGTAGTCTGGCCATGTTGGTCTCAAGGGCACTTGTGGAGGGATGGAGTTAGATGGTGGTGTCCTCCTGTCCATATGGCTTGTGCTGCTCCTCTTGGACCAAATTTAGTGGCATAAGTGGGGATGGGCAAGGAAGTGTTTCAGACATTTCTATAATGGCACTTTAGAAATAATTCATCTATAAAAAATCACTTTGGTATATTCAAAGAAATAAATCAAATTTAACATATAATGCATTCTCTTTATTTGGATGATTTTGAAATGATGTTTGTGTATTTTGCTGCTGTTATTGTTTGTTATGTTACTGTGTTAAATGCTTTGCCTACTAAATTGCATGTTTATTGTTAAAAAATATGTGCTCTTGCTATGATAGGCATACTTTATTGTTGGTAAAATGTTAATGTTTATTTTTAATACTGTTGAAATGAGCAGCAAAACATGCATGTTGTTCAATTATATTTATACTAGTCTAAAGCCCGTCATAAAGATGGGCAAAAATAATGTAGCGGGTCCCGATACTGGGAGCTTCCTGTCGCCGCTAAAGGTAAGTAAAAGGGGTGTTATTATTGATTACAGGTGACTGTGTGTGTGTGGGTGTGTTATTATTGATGACAGGTGACGGTGTTGGGGGTGTTATTATTCATGAAAGGTGACTGTGTGTGTGTGGGTGTGTTATTATTGATGACAGGTGACGGTGTTGGGGGGCTGTTATTATTGATGACAGGTGACGGTGTTGAGGGTGTTATTATTAATGAAAGGTGACTGTGTGTGTGGGGGGTTATTATTGATATAGAAAAAAGAAGAAAGAATGGAAGCGCTGGGGTCTACTTTTCAGTAAAAAATAGTAAATACAATGTAATATATAGTAATGGTATCATACACACAAATACACAAAATAAAATATATAGTAAATAAAATATCTGCACAGTACCAATAATTTATAAGAGTGGACTAGGACTGTTGATCAGACAGTCTGTCCTCAATGTGGGTATAGATCTTTTGTCGATTGTTTTGGTTAGGCTCACGTTGTTAGTGTCCAATCTCAGTCTTTAGTGTATATAGGTAATATTAGTAGATATCCGGTGAGGCTTCTATAGCGATGGTTCTGTAGTTGATAGCCACACTTAAAGTTAGTGTCTAAAGCCTCCCTTAGTGTCAGCACAAGCATGTAGACTTATCCATTATGGTTAGTGTGGAAGATGTTAAGCATATGTCCATAAGTAACGGGACCCGATTTATAGATAAGGCATATAACTCAGTGGCTAATATGATGTATACTTGCCAGAAGCCTCAGAAAATATGGTTGTTGTCCACAGCACTTCGAGTCCTGGTACGTCCTCACTGGTAACGCCGCTGGCCGGCAAGCACAGTCGGCGCTAGCGGGGAGAGTAGGCGGGCTCTCGCTTTGTAAACAAACGATCCACGTGGGAGCTGCGTCCCCTCAGTAGCCGATATACGCTACTAGTATGTAAACAGAGTCCAGGTGCAGCTGTTGTGAGATGGTAGTATGGTGCAAACGGTGGCACAAACAAAGTATAGCAGTTGGCAAAAAGTTGTTGGTCTGTGCAGATAAGAATTAAAACAATCTCAACGCGTTTCTCTGCGGTCACCGCAGTTTCATCAGGAGACAATATGTGGCTCTTAGCCAGAAGGGTGGGGTTTAAATACTCAACTAGCTAGACATAATTTGGTTTTAACCCCTTGTTCAGAAGTTCAGCAATGATGATACATATGATTGAATAAGATTCCATTGTAGCCTTGATATAGATGGCAATTATGTAGAGAATCAGTGAACGGTATAGATAACACATATAATAGAAAAAAAGCAGAATAAAATAAATGACAATAACTAGAAACATATAATACTCATTGGTAGGCATTACATTAATTAATTACTTTTCAGAAAACATGTAATGTGATTGGTATGACCTTAGGTCCAAAACATAAGTAATTAAGAACATAGATTAATAAATAACTAATCAAATATATTGACGAGACCAATACAGTGTACCATCGATAAGTATTTCATGCATAATAGAGAATAATAATTATATGATCTAAAAATTGTCTAAATAAGAAATCCAAAGGACATCTATATAATATCCCAGGAATTCTAGTTAAGTTAAAGGGCCTGATCCAGAACTACGTTAATACGCCAGCCAGCAGCGTAAGATTGACTTAAAAGCCGATCTGCCCATGCACCTGGCAGATGTTGCCCGGCGTAGCAGCGCCGTAGTAACGCTGGAGAGGGCATCCCCCAGCGTTACAACGTTCAGGTTAGTGTAGGTGGGCGGGGAAAGTTAGTTTAATGAGGGAGGGGTTAGTGTCCAAACGCTCCTGTGCGAGCGTATTTTCCCTTGCTTAGGCTGGCTGAAGTTAGGGTAGCTTTCAGCCAGCGTAAGCGAGGGAAAATACACTCGCACAGGGGGAGTGTCGGGCTGAGTGCACGCCGATACGCTGTGCTTTACTAAGCACAGCACATCGGCGG
>WWET01002754.1:25603-60469 GCA_011038615.1 Limnodynastes dumerilii | reverse complement strand
AGCAATGGGAAATACGCCCACACAGGGGGAGTGTCGGGGAGATTGGACGCCGATACTTACTAAAGCACAGCGCATCGGCGTAGGTCTGTCAGGCCCTTTGTCACTATTAAAGGTGTAATTCTTGAACTCTAAAAAGAACTAAAAAGAACTACAGACTTACAAATAGCAATCTAGAAGTAAAGTTTGAAAGTTGTATGTATAATAAATAATCTGTGCACCTATTGGAATTAGGGAACAGAATAAAGTCAAAAAGTCCAACATACTTTGCTGTATTATTACCTTTCACATCCTTCTTCAGCTTCTCTAGCTGATTTTTTTTCCAGTTTAATCAATAGTATAACTTAACTGATGCTAGCAGTGTGTGAGCTTCCCTCATTTGTCATGCATTTAAATAGTTTCAGTAGCCTGCTTAATACTGATAAAATGAACCAATGTTCTTCTGTTCGGTAACATGTACACCCTTTGGCTATCTCTTGACTTGCTGTGTATGTGTCAATAGTTTGTTGCTATTCCTCCAGTATCTGAAGCGTATAAAGGGTAAAACTCCATCTGGTTACTATCTCCTGTTTAAAGTGTTGTCAAGCCAGGTTGTATTGCTTTTGTAAGAGAATCCTAATGGTATCAGTCACTGTCTTTTAAAAGTTCTAAGCTCTTCTTTGTGAAGCCAGTTATACAGAAAGTTGACTGTCTGTGAATGAGACATGTTGTAAAAATGAGGTTGAGGATGAAGATTATGATGCTGCTGTGGTTGGCAAAACCTCTATCCAATGGGTTGTCAAGGATGTAAAGAGCCAGAATTGCACAATGTGGCCATTTACGCACTCTGCATGTGGAAAACAGCCACATTGGGGCACTGCAAATGCGTGATCCAAAGGTTTCCATCATGGATCTGGATCCTCGTGATCCAGACTTCCATGCCAAAATACTTTGGGATGATGGGGCAGGTCACTGTTAGTGGAAATTAGCAGAAGATCCAATGCCAACATAGCTGCTATTAAGTAATTCACTGAGCCACAGGATGCTGGCTGTTTCTCTCTCAAATTGTTATTCAAAAATAGCCTTTTTTTACATGTATTTTTCTGGAACAGTCTGTCAGTGGCAACGCCAATGGTGCAAGAAGTAGCATGAAATGGTTCTCTTGGATACTATGAAATGCATTGGATGTGGCAGCCAGGTTAAACGGATGATGACAATGATAAATGTCGCCCACCAAAATGCTAAGGAAATGGTAAGGAAAAAGTACCTATTTTAACCCGTTCCCAATAGCAATAGGCTGCGGCGACTGGGTTAGGGCATAAGAAGGGAGGGTTAGGATTAGGGCTCAGGAAGAGAGGGTCAGTGTTAGAGCTTAAGGGGAAGGTTAGGGTTAGGCTATGGAACACGGGCCAGGGCTTAAAGTAGGGGAAGGTTATGGTTAGGGCTGAAGGGAAAGATTAAGGTAAGGCTGCAGTAAATGGAGGGTTAGGGGAGAGTTAGGATGAAGGACTTACCTGTCGCCATAGAAATCTTTGTAGCTCTGGGACATGCAGCATTGCTGCTCTACCGAATTGAGACTGCCAGCAGCTGCAATTCAACTGCTACAAGATGGTCTTTCGCAAAACAGACCATCATAGCGGTGATGAACCACATCCAAAATGTGTTAAGACTTTTTTGGGGGTTTGTGCCATTATATGCATCAGAGCTGCCTCCTAATGGACAAAGAAGACAAGAGTGTTGCCGATGAAGAACACTACTAGAGGTATCTATCTATAGATGCAACAGCTGCACTGCTTAGCACACTACATGTTTTACACATTTTGGCAAAACAGCTAGTATGCATTCATTGAAGATGACGTAACAGACACAAGGTGCCTAGATGCTTGACTTCCCTAGGTTGACTAATTGTTCTGTGACATATGGCACAGATACCATGGCAAATTTTGTCTGGGTTGGAGGAAAAAATATTCCACATATATGTTAATGTGGTTTTCAAGGGCATACAGGGGTAACTGTGTTGCCTTCATTTCTTGGGAACAAACATCAACAATAATATCCTCATGGCTTTTTCTGCAGCAAAACAATCATTATCATCTATATCCTCATTCTGGGTACAGAAGTTGTTACACTCTACCGAAGCCATATCACCAACTTCCAAAGTAATATCTTCAACTATTACATAGACATCATCATCCTTGATACATCCTTGATCCTCTTCCTCACATAACCAAAGGTTTTACACATTGTTTTTAGAGATCCATACATTACTTTGTCAGAATCTGAAAGGTCAGACTTAAATGTAGCTTTTATAGACCCCTTTTCAATCTCCTCTAGATTTGTGGAATGCACTATTTTGTCTGATATAGTGTCAATGTCAGCTGTGATGTGACAACCCTAATATTCATAAACAGAAAATGATACATGGAAAATCTCCACAGGACTGCTTTAACAAAAAATATTGATTTAGGGATACTACTCTTTATAATTAATAATAACTGTTATTGTTGGTTAGACAGTATTACATCCCAAAAAAAAAAAAAACAAGAAACAAATCCAAATAAATTAATTTAAATCAACCATTTTCTCCTACAATAATCAAATGGCAAATTTATAAACAATATTATTAAACTGAAATGTAAATTGAAAAATGCAAATAGACAGCAGGAGCTGGGTGGGAGGTCAATACACTACCAGCCAATCAGAAACAGCTAAATACTGTTACTGACAATCATTCTCTTTATTAAGTGTCAATACAATAGCCCTGCAGTGCCTACAATAGATGTTCCTCTTAAAAATTGTGTATGTATTAATGGTATTTTACTTGCTTATGAATACTAGACATTACAAAAGCAACATGCTTTGAATTATAAATACACTATGCACAATAATTCTGCACAAACTGTCTTTTGTGTTTGGCTCTGATATTTTCTCCAATTTACGGGGGAGACTATAGTTCTTTTTTAAATGACACCCAGTAGCTTTTATTTTCTAACTGTAATAATATAAAGGAATTTTTTTACCCCAGTCTTGTACTAGCCATTCCAAATTAAATGCAAGTCATACATTACTTCCAATGAAGTCAGGGATCCTGTTCATTAATATGCTAATAAGTTTTTCAGTATTGCTAGTTGACGTTTACACATTGAAAGAAGGAAATCTCAAGGGTATGTTAAATTTGTAATGTATACTTTGCACAAACATGTATCTGTAGGGCATTTGCAAAATAATCTTAACCTTATATGCTGCTAACAATATTACATACTATAATTTTTGATTTCAGGAAGATTTTGTCCCCAGTCAGCTTTAATATCTATATCTTGGGTACTAGAACAACATACATTAACTGATATATTTCAGAAAATATATTTACTACAAGCTAAAGCGAATTCACCAGTCCATTGTCCTAGAACATATTTATCAACAAAAATGTACAGATATGTATAGCCAAATTGGTCAATTTTTTTTATTGGGTTTAATATATACAATTTTTGGTTTAAAAACAAAAATTACAAACAATACAAAAAGAAAAAACTTATATATCAAATTAATGAGTAGAATGGCATTGTCTATCAAATAAAGGTATTATAATGACAGCATAAATACCTGGCTTCTACAGACACAAGTCCTATGATGCAGCAATCAGAAATATTTGACATCCTTTATATTTTACATGCAGTGCTATATACAGTACATTTAAACTTCTGTAATATTCAGCTATAATTTAGATACTAGGCCCATCAGTACCACTGACCATCCTTACTGCAAATATGGTCAAATTTTGTCTTGATACCTTATTTAGAAAATACTTTTCATGAGCCAAACATACATTTACCAAATTCAAGCATGTCTCCAATAGTAGAGCAGAAGGAGACAGCCAAATATAAGCAATACAGATTTTAGCCCACATACGCAGACAATTAATATTGCAGGTTTGCAGGTCATGACCCTAATTCTCTTGCAGTCCCAGTCCAAAAATACACAAACCTGGTTTTAAAAGTGGGAAACTCACCCCAATATGACTAATGCAATTGTTCACATGCCTCCAAAGGACTGTATTCATGGGCACTCTCATAAGAGGTACCAAAATGTCCCTTCTGAACTTCTACTGTAATCTACTGAGAACTACAAAACCCCAAATCCTCCTATGATCTTACTTGCATATCAGGAATATCCTCCCCCCATTAAGAAGCTAAGAAGGGAATATAACCAAGAAACCAGCTTGAGGGAGCCTAAAAATGCCAAAAGGCTTCAGAAAGGTAACATTTGTCGATTTAACTCCATACCTCCCAACTCTGTTGTAAGTGTGTATCTCAGCTTTAGGAATCTGAAAAACACTGAACTGGGTAGGTGAGCAACACTGATGCTCCCTCTAATTCCATCAATTCTTTAAAAGAGGAGTTTTTCCATAATGGAGTGCATAGGTTAATTTTCCTGCTGCCCAGATGTCTATGAGCTCACTGCCATATTCTTTGCCCCTGAAGGATTATAGGTGCCACTGTGGCATGAATATATGTGTACCAGCCATTTTTTATGGTGATGTAATCCTTGTAAATACTTACTTTTTTGTGACAAATTTTATTAATATGAGTTGTTTTGAATATACTCTATCTACAATGTATGTAAGTGTGAGTTGCAACAAGTGTGTTTTGTATTATGTGTCACTGTAATTAGCAAAGCTGTTACATTTGTCTTTCTTTGCCTTTTTTTTTACAGGGTCCTGCATATACCCTCTCAGCATGCAGCTTTTTACTGGTGATCTTTGTCTAGGCATTGTTAAGTTTCTTTCTCTCTGTACAACAGTTCTATCCAAAATGTGTGTTTTAGTATATTACCCCTCTGGATAGCACTTGTCCTTTATTTAGTATTCCGCCCAGTTAGATAACAGATCCATCAAAGACCCCATAAGGGTCAACCAAAATGGGTTAAGCGGCTAAGCTTCCAATACCTGGACCCTAGGACAGCCAGTCTCCCAGATTAAAGTAAGTGGAGAGTGGTCAGATATCCCCCTGGGTAGGTATTGCACATCTAAAATACGCAACAGGAGAGTTTTAGACACTAAGGGCAAATCAATTCAGAAGCAAGAATATTGTTTTAAGTCAGTCAGTACTAATCCCATTTGGTCCAGTGCTTCAGTACCAAATTTCGATGGACCCTGCGTAACTCTTTTTACAGTTTCACTCCATATATCCATTCCAGGATCTATTGCAGGATCTATTACACCACTGGTAAGGTAGGAGGTAGGGTATCGTGCCAACATTTGTTTTTTCAGCACATCTCCTGAATAAGGAGGAATAATACAGTATTGCCACTAATATGATAGTATACACACAAAAGTTGCTCAGATCAATATATTGGTAAATGCAAACAGGCGATCACTAATATGATAGGACAGTAGTACAAAGACATATTAAGAAAAAGGGGGATCAATCCTCACACTGCATTTTAATGCTTATTTGTTTGTGGATATAGAATGTGCAGAAAACAGAGCATGATACATTCTACCCAGCTACAGGCATTAGAAAGAAAACTATTTATTTGTGTTTAAAGGCTGGATCCAGACCTAGTTAAGTGCTTGAACATAGTTACTCCTGGGATAAACCATGTTGATTGCAGGGGAATCATATTTCATCTGTTGCAAACAGTATTAGAGTTGAGAGGTGATTTTTCCTATCCCTAGTCTAAATAACAGTGTGATAGTAAAGCTGGTCAGTATCTGTGTGCAGTAAGCAATTCAAACATATATATCCCTGCATGCAAAGAATACAATTAACTTGACTCCCCCTTAAATCAACATGGTTTAGCCCAGGAGTAACTATGTTCAAGCACTGGATCCAGCCCTAAGTGTGTTTATAGGCTAAATTGCACCGCAAAACATTGTCATTGTTATAAATATCTGGCATTCTGCTTGAAATATTGAGAGAATGCACCACACAATACTTATCTAAACAGCATAGACATAAACAGCAATTTACCTAGCATACCTTCCTCTGACAGGGAACATGAACAAACACCCTAAAGTGTAGAAAGAAAACACAACAAATTAATACAGTGTGTTAAATACTTAGTTGCCCCCTTTCCCAGTAAAAGTTCAGCTAGATAACTGAAATGGCTAAAAGTCACCTTAGATCTTACAAGACATTCAGTCCTCTACTCTTTCCAATTTATGAAGTCCTGGTGCTCTCCAATCCACCTATACAGCAACATCTCTAAAAGATTCAAAAAGTGGGTTTAACTGTTCACAACTGAACTTGACCTGATTCACACTTAAAAAATACGTTAGTAACGTTCCTAAATATACGCAAAGCCCAAATCCGTAAGAATGATTCACAAATACTAAAGAAAAATGCTAAACACACCCATAGCTTCTTAGGAGCTAAGAACGTTCTCTTCTATATATGCGTATATTTAGGAAAAACTTTGTTTCCCAAATGAGAATTGCTCCTGTATTTAAGATATTTAATATCTTTAATATCCTCATAATTCACGGCTAAGCAAAGAAACACATTAATTGATTCTGTTAAGAAGCAGATTGATTTTCTTAGGCCTTTTTTTGTTTTATAATTTACAAAAGTAACCAGAAAAATCTGTAAAAAATTGCAATATGCTCAAATGTAGAAAATTATTTAAATCATAAATAATTATTAAAGGATTAAAAAATAACAGTTCAGCGTTCAAAGCTGTTATAACATAAATATCAAAATAATAAAAATCTACATAAATTAGACCAAAACAAAATTTGTATCTCATGCTCACATACAAACAATGCAAACATTCTACAAGTTAAATAAAAAACAACTTATGCTTAAAATATGTTTAGAACAAACAAGGAAATCATGCACAAACTACAAATAAATGTAAATATTGATTACCATTCAAATTTAAAGTCAAACACAAAATGTTAACATAACAGAAGTTTTAAAAGATATGCCTTTAATTGTTTCAATCAAAGTGAACACAGGCATTCATTATAAACACGCAATCTTAATATTCTTATTTGTGAATAATTCCTAAGTCTCGAGGTACAATCATACTGTACATTAGTAGCCTGAGTGCTGCTTATTTGCATTAATAGTCTTGCCCCTCTAGCCACACATGCAGAAATCATTACATTCCCAAGCATGAATCATTCCTAAGTAGCTGTTCTTATCTGTGAATCATTCTTACATGGTTTTAGTGCGTAGTTTTGAGTTCAGGTCATGCTCAGTTTAACTATTCTGAAATCCCATTCTTAATTAGTTGTGAATCAGGCCCTCTGTACCTTGCTGGGAACAGTACTGAATATGGCAATTGTAAATCCCCCAGACGTGGCTTGAGCGATTTTTGTACATTCATGGAAAATTCTGGAAATAACTATAACCTTTGATTGTTATTAGTGATTTCTTCACTCGAACCAAACAAAGGATAGTATTTTTGTTTTGGAGAACTGCTGCACTCCACCCAGAGGAGGAGTGCAGCAGCTGGTGAGCTCTTGCAATGGAGAAATGCTCTATAAATTATTATTTTCCAAATACAATCATGATTCTGAAATCCTTCAGCCTTGGTGCCGTCCGACTTCTCTGGGAGCCCAACAAAGTAAACATTGTTTCACCTTAAACAGCCTTCAATATCATTAAGTTTCATGCAGAAAGAGAGTACTTGTGATTGCAGGTCACTTATTTGCACTGGAATGTGAATGGTGGGATCTTCCATATTAAAAATGTGGGTTTCCACCTCCCCACTATGATGGAGAAGGGAGATATCCATTTGAACTCCTCCAATTTGATCTCACAGATGTTTCTCCAAACTAGAAATGGCAGCCATAATTTGATTAAGTGTGATCACTACGAATGACTGATGAGACTGTAAAAGGCCAACAATTTGGTATTTGGTGAATAAGGAGATGAGTAAGAATACTGCTTTAGGCTTAAGAACTTTTCCCCACATTAAATATTTATTAGAGTGGCAGAGATCAGTTTTTCACCAGCTATGCTGCTACAGGAACAGGAGTCAAGTAATAAGTGGGTTATTTCCAATCAAATCCACAGATTTCCAGGAAATAGCAGGCTTGTTGTCAGATCAAAGTACAATGCAGGGGTCTAGAAAGCTCCTACAGTGAAGGAATACAAGACAACCTGTATACCTTCACTGTAGGATCTGTCTGCACCTTCTGTATACAAATAACACCAAATAGCTCCAATCTTTCTCTCTTCTGCCACAGCATTTAAGGTGGCGCCCCATCACTGCAGCCGCATGTGAAAAGGGAATGGATCAGGTGCACTTGCCTTTGCATGCCCTACATTGACTAGTCCCTCCAGCCCTTTCCTCCCTCAACACACTCCTCAGTGTGCATATCCCAGATACCAGGGTTGCGTTATGATTAGAATCAGCCATGACTACGTACTCTTCAGTTCTGCACACGCGCAAAGCAAAAAATGTCACACCTACACCCAGCATGCGCTGGGCAGATGTTGCTCGGCGTTACTAAGGAAGCACCCGATCTATGATCGAGCGTCCGTACTATCACCGTAGTAACGGCTGAGGGGGCGTCCCTCGCCGTTACTATGCTCAAGTTAGTGTAGGTGGGAAGTAATTTAATGAGGGAGGGAGGGGTTTGTGGGCATACCCTCCTGTGCTTAGGCCGGATGAAGTTAGGGTGGCCTTCAGCCGGCGTAAGCGAGGGAAAATACGCTCGCACATGGGGAGTGTCGGGGAGAGTGCACGCCGATACGCTATGCTTTACTAAGCACAGCGCAATGGCGTAGGTCTGGATCAGACCCTAAGAAAGAAAAGTTACTCCTGGGCAAAACTATGTTGATTTCAGGGGAAGTCAAGTTAATTGTATACTTTGCATGCAGGGATATATCTTTGAATTGCTTACTGCACACAGATACTGACCAGCTTTACTATCACACTGTTATTTAGACTTGGGATAGGAAACATCACCTCTCAACTCTAATACTGTTTGCAACAGATGAAATATGACTCCTCTTCAATCAACATGGTTTAGCCCAGGAGTAACTTTACTCTCTAAGGACTGGATTCATAGATGCGGTGTGAGTTAGGTGCGGACAGACCCACACCTAACTCACCCATCCTGCCCCCCTTTTTAGGTACCTTATGGCACTTACGAGTGCCATAGGGCTACCTTAACTATCTGCACAGACATTGCCACTACCGGCCCTCCCTAGCTAATCTAAATATCTCCTACTTTTTCCCAAACCCTATTTTTACCTAAAATACTCTGTGCGGTCTTTAAAGACTGCCCGGAGGCAATCTACATACCGATATATATATATATAAATACACTTAAATAATATTACATATTAAAAAAGCCTGAGCAAAATGCTGGCAATGTGCTGCGACTGTACTTGCAAAAAAAATTAAAAGATATTTAAAAAATGTTTGAAATATAATAGCATTATGTATAATATATTGAAATGTAGAGACATATATATCTTGTTTTCTTCTTAAATTATACTGATGAATGTTTGTCAGCTGCATGGCAGATCTGTAGGACTGTGTCTTAACTCTGCACAGGGGGTGGGTTTATTAATGAAAAATCCTCTCTACTGAAAATGCAGCGCTTAAGTTATGAAAAGCAAATTCTTCAGCAATATATACAATATACCGCTAATCAGGTTAAAAAAATATATAGTCAGTGCATTGTATTGTAGTGTATGCAAGCTACGTGATTTAAAACAATATTTTTAGGTTGTGTAAGACTGTGTTATCACTAAGAACAGCCCCCTAAAAGTTTTTGTGCCATAGTTTATTATTATATATTAAATTCCAAAAATTCTGACTCATTGGTGATATTTGTTTTGTTCCACCCGATTTTTTTTATTAGAGATTTCCAAAATCCTATGATAGATCTCTTGTTAATGTGTTTTTGTTGTGAAGTTACTGTATGGCACAGGCTTTGGATTATTCCTGCATATTGATCATTACTGTCCTGGATACATAATATCCCTTGTATATATAAAAAATGTAATAAATCTTATGTTTCAACTTGGGTTTTCAATTCTCTTCTTATAGATAATGTTTGACTCCTGCTTCTGATTAAAACACTTGATATATTTGTCAGATTCTACCATATCACCCTTCTAACATAGGATGGTCACTAGTGTTAAACTTTAAATTGTTACATTGTCAGGGGCTACTGAACGCCCTAACATCAGCCCTGAAGAAGAGCATTGATGCTAGCAGGTGAGCTTAACTCAATATATCATTATAGTGCAAAAAAGAGTAGCTAAAATGTAAATAATGTAATAAATGTAAATAATAAAAGTTTATTATTCCATATATGTGAAAACAACGATGAAGTCTTAAAACAATGTTTGAACAGACAATTGTGTGTGTGCTAGTTTTCCTTTTTTCCCTTTTCCTTTTAGCACCATCTACGGCCTGTAAAAGATGCCATTGTTCTTCACTAGTAGGGAAGTACATGTAAACAGACAAAATAAAATAAGTTAAAAAAAGACAAAAAGCAGAAAAGGAATATAGAAAGAATAATTAAGGAGAGATTAATGAAATTGGCTATTAAACAATACAGGAAATATAAGTAATCTATCATAGTTACAACCCTTTTAATAAAGGGAAAGGGTTGTTATTCTTTTGTAAAAAAAAAAATGTTCAGATTCTAGCTATCATTTTCCTATTACTAGAGAATGTCAGCTAGAATCTGATTGGTTGCTATGGGCAACATCTCCAGGTTTCCAAACACGCAGCTTAGTAAATCTGGCCCTAAGAGTAGATTTTGGAAAGAGATTTTTTTTATAAAAATAGGTGCAGCTAGCCCTCTGCATTATTACTGTTTTAAATATATATAAATGTTGAGTAAATTATGTTGAGAAATAAGTCACCATTGAAAGTAATCACTGTTATTCTTCTTGAAAATTCTATACTAGGAATATAGCTATTAGCAGTATCCCCTTTTTTCCTTGTTTGAAGTCATTAAATGCATATAAATACTCCTTAATCTCTCAGTTGAAAGACATTACAGAGTTTGCTTATAAAAAGCAGAAATCCACCACAACTGCAAAGGAGACATTCCTTTGAAATAAATGAGATACCCTTTCAACTTTCCACTACAGTGAGCATTCCTTACTGCAACCTCTCTATTTGTACAAGTCTTGTGACAGCTGAGCAAAATCAAAGCGCAGCCCCGCAATACATCACAAAATATTGTACATGACTGTTTTGGCCAAAATGCAATGCCGCAATGGAGATTAATGTATAGATTCCACAGCATCTGTCATTTTAATATCCTTATTTCACCAGAGATTATGAAGGAATATTTACAGTCAAATCCATTTACTTTAGCCCTTTGGAATCATCCAGCAAAAATTGAATTGTTTGCCTTAGCAAGGTGCACACTTGTGATATACTGCTATGTTTGTACATGATGATTTTGAACCTCAGTTCTGCGAAATTGTAATGAATAAAATCTTGACACTATTCCTTCCTGCATTAATCATTTGAAGCTGATCCTACAGGATACAAGGGCAAATTAAATTCTATTTGCAATTTCATGCATGACGCACAGAAGCGAGGGAAGTCTGAGCTAGCAGTTTTTCAGCAAGACAAGCGTGTAAGTTTTTTTTCCCCCCATGTGCCAGCACTCTTATTACTGACAAATTTGTAAATGAGAATGTATGAATGGTATTAAATTCACCTTCAAGGATATAGCAAATGAAGTAACAAGAACTTTTTTTTGGAGAGAAATGTTCGTTTTTCTAAATGTTAGATCAGAGTAATGGAATCCTGCATACAAATGTCTGGCTGTTGTGACCTTCTGTCTGTGACAGTCCCTAAATCCATCTCACTGAATGAAACCCTCCATAAGCTGCTTGCCGTTTTGTGCTTCTGAGGCATCAGTGATCGGTGATATGTCTATCATATTAGAATTATTTTTTTTTTATTCAGCGTAGTTCTTTCTATCAGCACAGCTACTAAAATACTTGTTTTACATAAAAAAGTAAAAAATTTTGTGCCATAAAGATCATTTTTTTGTGCCATAAAGATTACAAATCATAATAAAAAAAAAAAGTGTCCAAAGCAGTTATGTTTTTATAAACTGTTTCTAAAGCTCCTTTATGTAACATTATCTGGGGAGGTTTATGTTTAAAATATGTATTTAATATTATACACATAGGGGTAGATCCAGACCAAAGTTGTTCTTATATTCGTTGGCGTAGCATATTTATGCTATCATAAGTATTCCCCTAGGCACTCCCTCTCTTTACTTTACACGATTTACGTTAGCCTTTGCCAAACCCTACCTTAACTTTTCCATGCGTAAGCACGGAAGTACGTAATGGATTACAGAATACTGTGTTCAGTTCTGGAAGCCATATCTCCAGAAAGACATAAATACATTAGAGACTGTGCAAAGAAGAGCAACTAAAATGGTCCATGGCCTTTGTAACAAATCATACCAAGAAAGGCTAGAGGAACTAAACATGTATAGCTTGGAGCAGAGAAGGGAGAGGGGGGACATGATAGCAACTTTCAAATATATCAAAGGTTGTGACTGGCTAGAGGAGGGTGGCATTTTTCAGAGAAAGAGCTGTAATAGAACACGAGGGCATGGATATGAACTGGAGGGTGATAGATTCAGAGGAAATGTGCAGGAAAATTACTTCACTGAAAGGGTGATAGATAAGTGGAATAGCTTCCCATCTGAGGTGGTTGAGGTTAACACAGTAGAACAGTTTAAACATGCTTGGGATAAATATAAGGATATGCTAAATCTCAAACTAAATTTAAGGTAAATAGGGTCTAGGGTCAGTATAGTTTTAAATAAACAACTGGGCAGACTGGATGGGCCATGTGGCTCTTATCTGCCGTCACTTTCTATGTTTCTATGTAACCCGGTCCATACTGTACGATTTAGATGCCTCCCTCCACATACAAAGCATATTTCCGGGTGTCGAATGGATGACACGCCCTTTTGTTCGTATTTACACTGAAGTTATGTACGATCAGTGTTACATTGCGTAAAATCTGCTGCGCACATGCGCAATACATACAAATTGGCGATTTTACGTCAGCGGCTGGCGGAGAAACGCTAGCGTTCATATCTCAGGATCTGGCCCATAGACCAAATGGACTTCATAAATGTGTGGATAAGTTCAATAAAGAAATTGCCTCATGTCAGGATGTTCCCGTTAAATCAATCTTGTCTCTTATAATATTCTTCATGGCAATCATATAACCAAAGATCATTTGAGATTGTTGGTTCATTATTTAAAGAGTGTGTGAGTTCCCATCAATTATTTACCTAATTCCACAAAACATACAAAAATTATAATAAGGAAAGATGAGATTCATCAGATTCTACAAATAGAACCTCTTTTACATTTCCATTAGTGGACTAATCCTAAATTGTAGAGTAATGGCAAACAAAAGTGCAAATGTATACCTCAGCCAACATCAGTCATATGTGAACAACAGCGATAGGCCAGACTGAACTTTAAAACAGCATTGAATAATGGGTATTGCATTAGGATTGTTTATTTGGTCACGCCACACTGCTGCATTTCTTTTACTCTGCCGTTCACTGTAATCATAAAGATAGAAAAAAAGGGGTGCACAGTCCAGATGAGGAAGAATGTATGTTCCCTGTCTGAATTAGCAGGGGTGCTGCCTAATAGAGTACAGTAAACCAAATGTGAAAGAAGGAAAAGAGGAAGAACAGAGAAGTTCTCCATTTATTAGACGCAAAAAGTAAGGTTTAATTGTTTAAAGCTTAACTTTTATTAAAATATTGATGTTAAGAAATTTCCCAATGAAAATTAAGATAAATATAAAAAAATATATATATTTTTTGTCTGTTGAAAGACAACTTTTTAAATTTCTTAACATTGATATTTTAATAAAAGTTACATTTTAAACAATTCTTTCTCTGTATCGGTGACTATTTCACCCTGTATCTGACCTTTATCCTCTCCTGAGAAAATGAAATGTTACTTTGTGTACCTAATAAATGGAGCACTTCTTTGTCCTTCCCCTTTTTCTTCTTTAACAGTTACTGTAAGCATCCTGGGCTGTCAAAAGCCAGATGTGAAAATGATAATGATAATGTTCTAAACACTAACAATTTCTGCTTATAAAATATGGTTATAAAGAAATGACTAGTGATTCATGGATATCCCTCTTCAGTCTTAAAAATTATTGTCCATTTTCTCGTAGCCTCTGGCTGCAAGCAATTGAATACTGCAGGAGCCAGAGAACAGTGTCAGCTCCACCCGGAAGACTGGTGTTAGGATTTTGCTTAAATACAATGGAGTTCAGATACAGATTTTCATTCTAAGGGCCAGATTTACTAAGCTGCAAGAAAGGAAAAGAACCAATCAGATTCTAGCACTCACTTTCCTATTGCATGCTAGAAAATATCAGCTATAATCTGGTTGCTATGGGCAACATGTCCACTTTTTCTTTCTCACAGCTTAGAAAATCTGGCGCTAAGAATCTAATTTCATGACATGGTGGAATATCTAGATTGCAGCCCTTTGATAAATCATTAAAACTTTGTTTATTTACCTTTTAGCAGGTGCTGGATTCCTGCAGTGATCAGACAATGGAGCTGACATCACCACATTTAATTCACAGAATTCCATCTTCATTGTCTGCTCTGTAGGAAACCATTAGCTGATAATTGGTAAACAAAGGTTCAATGATTTCTGAAGCTATATTCAACTTTCCTCAGCAGATTGGCCTCCCACGCATGACAGAGATTTCCTGTTTTTGAGATAGGATTACCTGAGCACAACTGTATTATACATTTTAGAATTTTATATCTAAAATCTTTCATCCATTCCTAAACGAAAATATGGGGATACTCAATTAGGAATTGAAAAGTAGCATGAACTGAGGAAATTGTTGTGGTACAGGTGTTTTAATAATGTTAGTTAAATAACAGAATGAATAAATAGATGGATTAGATTTGAGAGGTGATGTTGGCTAGAAAAACCCTAAATTACAGTAAAAAAAAATGGTGCTGTATTTAAACAGCAAAAGCTAAATCTAAAAACTGTCACATGCTGCATTGCAGATTGGGTTTTGCGTTTAATCAAACTGAGGAACAGTCCCAAGATGTCATAGTGCAAAGGAAGAATTCACCGTTCTTAAGGGTATATTTACAAAGGTCGATCTTTACACACAATCGACCTATCTTGCCGCGATTTTCCCCCAATTTTTTTTGCTAAAATTATCGTATTTACTAACCATCGATTTTTACCTGCGATTTTAAATCCCCATCTAGTTTCATCGATTTTTCAAGGGCTAAATCGCTGTGCTTTTCTATAGAAAATAAAATTAAAATAATTTAAAAAAACAGAAGCGCAGCATGTCTGGAATGCTTAGCATGGCTGCGCTGATAGAACTATAAGGCTCAGCATTAGTGAGCCTTGTAGTTATATCAGCTTCAGCATGTTAAGCCTTCTAAACATGCTGCGCTGTCTCCGGTGCATGAGAAAAAAATACATTGTGAAAAAAATACAGTAATACATTAATATACATGTGTGGCTAAAATATACATTTACACTGCATAATAATGCACTCCAATGTGTTAAATTACCTCTGGTGGCCACCGTGTTTTATACTAAATGTGTTTTAATGTGCCTTTCATGCACCTGTTTGGCATTTACTTAATAAATTGATTGAGCAGCTTCCATTCTGGTTTTATTATGTATATTAATGTATTACTGTATGTTTTTTTCACAATGTATTTTTTTTCTCATGCACCGGAGACAGCGCAGCATGTTTAGAAGGCTTAACATGCTGAAGCTGATATTACTACAAGGCTCAGCAGTGCAGAACCTTGTAGTTCTATCAGCGCAGCCATGCTAAGTATTCCAGACATGCTGCGCTGGCATTTGGGAAACAGAAAAATACATGTCAAATATATTGACATGTGTTTTGCAGGTACAGTGTGGGGTGCTTTCATTAAAAGCGCACCCCACACAAGGCACTTTGTTTTTAAGCGCTTTGCCGTAGATCTAAAGGCGATTTATTCAAATCGCCTTTAGTGAATACGGCGATTGTTATTTTTTGAATGGCAAACATCTGGACGATTTCTGTCCAGCGATGTTTGCCGGGTCGATTTTGCTAAAGGCTGAAGTCCCGGGACTTTGCCTTTAGTGAATACAGCGATTGCATAATCTCCTGCAAATTTCTGGGAGTTTAGCAAAATCGACCTTTGTAAATATACCCTTTAATGTCTGGCTTGAGGGACACAATAATTCTGAGCACTGCCTTCACACAGCTACAGTGAGTTATTCATAGTGTGTTCCACATGTAGGACCTGATCAAGAGCGTTAGCTCAGTGATGCACAGTTCTGTTGGTGGGAACTCTGTAAAATACGCCTTTGAAGCATGCAAACAGTTATGTATAGCCAAATAGATTGATTGGTAATGCAGAATCCTATACAAGTGACGTTTTTTCAAGCATCTTTTTTCATATACTGTATATAATTAAAGACTCCTTGTATAACGACTGGGCAGCGGAGACTATTAATTCCTAATTCTATATTACGTATGTGTGAGGGCATTACTATACATTCCGTATCCTTTCCGCCATGCATATCAAGTACGGAAAAATAATTCTGTATCGAAATGCAAAATCAGGCGGCTACATATTGATGTGGAAGTCCTACTACTGTGCATACATACTCCTAATGTAAGACGACTTACACAAGCCTAGTGAATAGCTCCATTTAATTCTGTGTTCTTTATTCTGGATCCAGCCCTATAAGCTTTTGTTTGGTTTTTTTAACAAAAAATAAATAAATAAATAAACTCCTAAACATGTAATATATATTACAAATACAGCAATATGCTGCTATATTCAATTTGAGATATTACAAAAATTGTCAGTATAAGTTATTGTAAATCAGTATATTTTAAAACTTATTTTATTCCATGCTTAGACTGATTCATATTTGTCTGCTTTGTGTCAGTTCTGTGGGTCTGTATTAACTGTGTATAGGAGCTTTTATTAAAGAAAAAACTCCTCCGTCAGGCTGTTACCACTGAGTTTATGCAGGATTTGAGGAGGTAGAAAGTACAGAAACCTAGTGCTGATTCGCTTGCTTCTGTACTGAACTGTCCAAATTCTCAGTTAAATATTGTGGAACAACCCTTTCTTCTTGGGCCTGAACAGTTGTGAACACATGTGGATCAGCTACTGTGCAATAGCTTTTTTGAGCTTTTTCCCACACTGCACATGCATTGTGCAAAAATAAATGCATAAACACCTAATAAAAGGCGTAAATCGCAATTCTGGATCAGGTCTATAATATTTTGAAAAGAATAATCTAATACGTCATGATGCAAAACCGAACTAGTACAGTATTCCTGATAAAAGATAAAGGGATTCCTTGTTGACATGAAAATATGCAGAATTCCATATCTAAATACAATATAAGGCTAATTTTCTGACAATCAGTTCTGAAACTCTTACTCATATTTGCTGCCATGCAGTGTGGTCGAATGCAAGCTTCATTATAGTCAAAGTGTCAACCTTATGCAAAATGAGTTTGGCACCTGGACAGTTCTGCGTAACACATACATTGTAATGAGATGCATAACATTTTGCATTAGCATTTAATTTATCAATGCAAATTGTTCAATAAATGTGGTTCACTATAATTTTTTTTCATTTCAGAATTGTCACACTTTTATATTTGAGGGAGTGTGACATTTTCTAGATAATGTATGCACTCTAGAACAGTCAAACTCATATCCATACTAATTGTGTGCTTTTAGCTATATCAGTGAGAAAAAGAACTGTGTACAGCTATTTGTCACAACATACAGCTATATGACCAATAAATCTGCAGGTTTGTCCTTTTACTCTACAGATCCTGGACACAGATAGTTAGTGTATTGTACCTGTTAAGAATCATGGTTCTTCTTTTTACCAAGAGCAGTGTGTTATTTTTCCATGTCATTTGCACTGTATTGACACCAGGGCCATATTAACAGCATTGGCATGCACAGGGGCCCCCACCAACCAATTTACAGGAATAATAATAAATGTAACTAAAAGTGTTGAACATTATAAGCTTTGAAAAACAAAAACATTTCAACATATAAATAATAATGTATCACAATGTGCCCTTCTGCATCACTATGCCCCTTCATCACACAGCAACTCCTTCAGTATCACAGTGGCTTCCAAATTTCACTGGCAGCCCCTGGGATTACCCCACTGGAAATGCAGGACAGTTAGTCTGAAAATACCTTGACTGCTTAAGGGCCCCTAGACTTGTGTGCCCAGTGGATAAGCAGGTCCTGATTGATACCAAAATTGGTTTAGCTGATGTGTACATACATATATGTAAGTAATAAATTCACTTTTTGTTTATTTATTTTATAAGCTGTACTCAATAAATGATTGCCAAGGTCACTTATGTGTTTTATTAAATACTGCAAAGTACAGTATATCCGAACTAAGAATTGGGCTGTCATAGACTCAGGGATTCTGGGATCTGGTCAGGAGGCCCAAGGTTGTTAGTAGAATACAGGAAGCATGAGGTTTTGATGCAGGGCTTGCTCATTGGCTGATTCAAAAGGAAAGGCACAAGCAGAGAGAGACCAGTAACACACAGGTAAGTATATCAGGAAGGAGGACACCAGGAACACAGGGAATCACTAGGAACCTCAGTAGTGGCACACTAAAGGAAAACTATAGTCTGCAATGGCAGTGACAAAAAAGTAGGCACCTATTGAAGTGTGTCAGAACCTTATGCCAGCGATCCTTCTGAGGAAACCGCAAAGGCTTATGCGGTGAAACGCGTAACGTAAAGGTGCATTGCTTTTAACAGACTGGCTGTTTTAACCATCCTATCATCATAGTGTGCTGCTGCTCAATTTTGGACCTTTTCAAGTGGTCCTCCTATTAACTTTCAAGTGCTCTGCAAGAGTTGGGAACCTGTGCAAAAGCTTCCAACCGGACCTAGCGGTGGGTGGAAGCACCGCCAGAGATTCCAACTCCTGGCCCTACACACGATCCAGCTGCAAAGTCTACTTGATACAACGATGGTAAGCTTACCTAAGACCTTTCTTATCTGGCCACAGGGCAAATAGACTATTGATGTGGACCTAACTTCCAGAGGAATCTTTTCTCTGCTCTAAGCGTGAGTCCTTTCCGCCTAAGTTGTCAGTCTTACTAACTAATAGGACTAACTATGAATAATTAAGTTTGCTTTACATTCAATTTGTGACCGCTTATCATCCAATTGCCCTACTACTGCACTAACTTTTTCTGGTATACCGGATTTTACATCATTAAAGTGTTGTGTGCGCTCACAAAGGGGCCCTGGTCATTTAAAGGTCCGTTTCTACATTATTTTATATTTGTGTATGTGCTGATAAGCCTATTTTGAGAGTAAAGCAAGCCTATCCTGGAACACAAATAGGTGTACACCTGGAAATATCTTCTTATTACAGCTAATTCCTGCAGGGTTATATTATAATTTTTTGATTATGCTTCAGTTTTATTTATTTGATTGTGTTTAATAAATTAATAACTTTATCGAGAAAGTCTTAAATTGTTTATTCGCACATCCCTTAGTGATCGCCACATACCTTTGCTCCTAGTATTTTGATCAACTCTCAAAGATCACTATGTTTTTTGTTTACAAAGATCTATTTAACCAGTCATGTGAAAGCAACTCAATGTATAAAGCATGTGAATATAGTTCAGAGAAAACAGCAGAAAGGGGAAGAAATTTTATCTAATTGACTTTGACATTGGAATGGCTGTTGTTAACTTGATATTTTTCTGCACAGCAATTTCTATGTGTTAGAGTTAATAAAATGGCAGTACATGAATAATTATGCTTGGAAATAGGGATGGTTGGCTTACCCCTATTCTTGTCATGTCATCTTACAAAAAAAAAAAGAGAGCATGACAATGGTTACAGCTGATGGTGATGGAAAAAGGCAGACTGGACATGGGAGCAAGGATTGTTTGTCCCCTAAAACAGTCCTATTTCCTTGGTCATTGGGCTTGGTCATTCAGTCACTTTCTTTTTTTAATAGGCTCCCCAGTTTGGAACCTTGACCACCCACACAGGTTTTTGTTTATCGGCCCTGTCCTTGTGGCATTGGGTGCGTAATTGTAGATTTTTGGCACTATTGAAAGGTTTTGGAATGGCAGCATGAACGTGGAACTAAAACATCTGAAGCAACTGCACAATACTTTCAAAATTGACTCAGTATGTGTTTGAATAGGGAATACTGGAAGGCTGGAGACACATGATGGGGAATATTGGGTGGCTGCAGAGACATGAATGGGGAAAACTTTCCCGTCATTTCGACAGGCTTTTGACTAATTCTATCATATTTTCCCGCTTTGCCACAACCCAGTCTACCCAATTATTATTTTTATTTTATTAGACACTATCTGACAATTAATTTATATTAACATTTAGGATATCTTTATGTTTATCCCAAGCATGTTTAAACATAGTGAGGGAGAATATGTACTTTTGACACAGTTAGAGGGCTATTTAGGACCATTGCAATGTCTGTGTTTAAAATATGATCAGATTAAACTTATGCTATCGCTGATTTTACTATTTGCAGCTTTATGCATGATTTTCTTTCACTACAGAGATATAGGAAAGATATGCCTGATACTTAAAGCATAGAGAAGTCAAGAGAAGTTCTTTGACCTTATAAAAGACGTCATATACAACAGAGATGAGAAAATAATATAAAGATTGCTTTGCAGGTATATTATTGATTATAATAATAAACACAGAAATGTTAAAAAAATGAAGCCTGAAGTGCATATAGGCCTGATCCAGAGCTACGCTTCTAATACGTTTCATAGCATAGCGTATATATGCTAGCGTACCTTCTATGCACTCTCCTAGGCACTCTTCTCGCATTTACGTACTTTGGCCATTTTACATTTCCCAAACCTTACCTTAACTTTACACAGCGTACGTATAGCACTCACATACTTACGCTGCTAAGCACACCCATACTGTATGATTTAAATGCCTCACCCCGCCTTCGAAGTGTAATTACAGGTGGCGTATAGCTGGAACACCCCTTCGTACATTGATACGCTAACGATGCGTGACTGGCCTACATGCTCTGAGTTACATGGCATAACATCTGTTGCACGCATGCGCAGTAAGTACTAATGAGTGATTTTATGCTAGTGGCTAGTGTAAAATCACTCGCGTATGTGGCTCTGGATCTACCCCTATGTGAGTAAAAACAGCCTATACATGAGAATAGAACATATCTGGTAACTCAACCAGAAAGTCAGGGAGTCTCCCCAGAAAGAGGGGAGGGTGGTGTCCCATGACACCACCCTCTTTCCCAATGATCAGTGTGGTGATATATAACATTGTAAAGTTCTATATGCCATTACCATGCATAAATATTGTCAAGTAGTAATACAAATATTAGGGATATTAGTCCCAAAGTCCATAAGCTACATCTTATATTTTGCAAGTTTTCATGGGTTTCTTTAATTTGCCCATATTCTATTCTAAAACTATGAAAAAAGTTGTTTTTGCACTTTTAGGAAATGAACTGCCTTCACAATATACATCATTTTACATTAAGAAGGAAAGCTTAATGCTTTCGGAGTTTTATTTAAAATCTTTACGCTTTGATGTCTCCTGACTGCAGCTGTCACTGTTTTCCTAATACAACTGCTGACTGCTCCTCATACCTTTACAGCACCTGTTTTAGATTAACTTATAAATTGATTTTAGCAACCACCATCTTGTGTGTGTTTATATGGAACCATGTCTGGGATAGCAGCTGAGAGGGGGTGCTGTTTCAGAGTAGCTGTTTTGGAGACTTGGGGACTTCTGTGGTGAGTTTTGCTCTCAAATTAAAAATACATGATATATGACGCAAATTTGGGACTCTAACAGTATTAGAGTAAGGACCACCAAAACAGAGAAGCCTTGTAAGGGGCTGGTGGCTTATCATTTATCTGCAAATGTGTGTAACAAATTTATCTGACTTTTATTTTAAAGATAGAAGGTTATAGTTAGTTACTGGTTAATGCAAGAGTGCTGGGGTGCCTTTGGGCCAGATCAAGACTTAATAACGAAATTAACTTTACGCATGCAGTATGCGTAAATCTGGCTGTGGGAATGCACTACAAATGTTTGCGACAGATGTTACGCATCATAAATTTGATCATACATAACTCTGTATGATGGCGCATTGTTGGTGGAGGCATTTAAATTGTACAGTATGTGCTTGGTTAGGCACTTACGAACAACAACACATTACGTATGACTAAAGGGGGTGTGAGTCCCCACTTAGACCCACCCGTTCTCTCCAATCCAATTTCGAACTGGCTGGGATTTCGATTGCATATGCCTCAAGGAGGCATAGCAATCGATCCACTGAGCACCAAGCTTTTGGTGCTCCAAAAGGTAAGCAAAAAAGTCCCCTATTCCTTTCCCTAATTCTAACCCTAACCCTTTCATCTCACTACCCTGACCCTAACCTTCCCTTTCTGGTAGTCTGACCCTAACCCACCATCTCCTGCTGCCTGACCCTAATTCTCCCTTCCCTGCAACCTGACCCTAACCCTCCCTCCCCTGCAGCCTGACCCGAATTCTCCCTTCCCTGCAACCTGACCCTAACTCTCCCTCTCTCGCAGTCTGAATCTAACCTGCCCTCCGCGGCAGCCTGACCCTAACCCTCCCTGCCCGCACCCTGGAGAGGTTACTCACCTTTCCATGAGGTCCGGCGATAGCAGTGCGGAGGCGGGATATCGGCGGTGGTGTTATTTCCGAATAAGAATGGGTGAGTATGCCGATCAGCATACTCACCCATCCTAAGAAAAAAATAGAAACAGGGCATTATTCGAAATAGGGACACCCGAAAAGCAACTTTCAGATGTCCCTATTTCACAAAGCAGAGTTTCTAAGCGGGGACTGAGAACGGACGAAAGGTATGCAAGAAAAAGTTAAGGTAGGGTTCTGAACAGAGGCGTTTTAAGAAGTTAGGAGGCCCTTGTGCAGGATTTGTACATGGCCCCCTCTTCACTTACCTGAGACAGGACTGTCCCTATTTGCGGTACTAAAAGGGGTGGGGCTTACATCAGTGTTAGGCCCCGCCCCCTTTTGTTCCACGAATAGGGACAGTCCTACCGCAGGGGATCTGGCACCTGGCATCTATTTCTTCCCTTTGGAAGATCTTAGAGGGAAGAAATAGATGCCAAATGGCCCCCCTTCCCTTGCCAACCCTGGGTGCAGGATGAATGCCACAGGGCCCCCTGTTCTGAGGTGCCCGTGTGCACTGCACACCCTGCACCCATTATAGATACACCTATGGTTCTGAAGATGTAAGTCGGCTAAGTTACGTAAGTGAGAGGGGAGAGTCGGGGAGTGCTGGCCCTTTGTTTATAAAACATAATTTTCCCTGATATGTCGGATCTTGCCGTTTTGGATTCTGTAAAAGACTCTTCTGTAGTACTACAGACACCAGCATGCCCATGGCTGCTAGAGAATGCTGGCATCTGGGGAACCATAAGTGGCAGCATATACTGACACCTAAGGCCTGATGTGACCTGTAGTGTGCCAATACAAAATGGACCAGCCCAATAAAACTATGCCATTTTGAGATTTTGAGGGAAGATTGTGTGTGTTGCACAGGCTGTGTGTGTATTACAGTAGTTGCACAGGCTGTGTGTGTATTACAGTAGTTGCACAGGCTGTGTGTGTATTACAGTAGTTGCTATGTCTATTTTCTGCATTATTGGCATTCCTAAATAATATAAGCTAAAAAAATATATTAATTTCTCCTTTTAGAAACAGCAATTCTCTAGTCTTTAAATAAAACTGAAAGGTAAAAAGGTAAAAGTCCATCATTTCCCTATCTCATTGTACGCTCACTTGGTGTAGTGGCAGTACCAATGACCGAATGTTAAGGTCAAAGTAAGGAATTGAAGAGAGGTGAAATAGAGCAAGAATAACTCAGAGGGAACTGACAACAGATTTGCTGTTTAATTTGTGTTTTAGTAATATAGGACCTGATTCACACTTAAGAGTAACGGAAAGTTCTGAACGTAAAGTTACGCAAAATGGATATGCGCATGCGCATTACGTATAGCTACGTACGTAAAATTACGTCCCTTATCGTACACATTATTAACTTTACGTTCGCATGGACTTACGCATGTGTAATGAAAGGGGAAGGCATCCCCATTCAAAATTTTAGATTGCGGGCTATTAATGAAGCTAGTGGGTGTGTTTATGGTAACTGCACCTTTGTCATCCATCAAGGTGACAGGTGCTCAGTGATTATTCCTCCCTGTCTGTCTGTCTGTGCCCATTCCCCACAGGTGTGGAAAAAATCTGGTTACACAGGCACAGGTTCCACTTACCAGACTCCTTGGAAAAAAGAGGGTGTCTAAAGCTCTGGCAAGTAATACTGATTACCCTCTCCTCCTTCCCCATTTTTCAAAACATTTAGTTGATGCATGTGGTGGATGGCTTACTAACAATCTCTGCTAAACTTTACAGTCTAACATTTCATACCTGTGAGCAGATGGCTCAAGTTTCAAATGTGTGGGTCTGGTTGGAATGTAAGTTGCATGCCACCCATTATATTTGTAACAAGAAGCCGTTATTACCGCAAGGCAAAGAAATCCAGAAACATGGAGCAAGTTATTACAAAAGGAGCATTCAGAATTCAAGATTGAAGGAATATTTAGTAGAAGCTATCAGAGCTGTTACTACTGTAAGGGAAAAAAAAAACCCTAGAAATATGAATCAAATTAATGCTACAAGCTAATAGTAGTTACACCAATGCTACAAGGTGAGCAAAGTGTGATACTAGATGGAAAGGTCCTTAGGTGGCAACCTACCCACCAATTTTGTATATCATAAGGACATGCACAGTTTTGCAAACCAAGCACTTTAGTGAAAGTGCGGTAGTTAGGTAATATGTCCACCCTCTCATGGAGCAAGTCTTGGGTATGGGTTTTTGCTCTTCCTACAGTCGCTGAAGCATATAAAGGGTGGAACCTGGATACTACCTCTTGCTTCAGTTTTTGATATGCAAATAGAACTAATCTCACAGCTTGTTAAATGTTCTACATTGAATGCTGAAAATGTCCAGAAATTTTACACTCAAATGTCAGTATCTCGAACCTGTCATTTTTTTAAGACATTCTAAACCACCAAGTTGATTGTATGCACAAAACATGGTACATGTTGAAATTCACCCAGTTGTTATGCTCATACATGTTAGTTACACTATTGTTAACAACAAATCCTAGCAGGGGGAGCCATTTTTGCGATCACATTCTTGAGTGTTTTTTTTATTATTATTATTATGCTTCTTAGTACAGGCAGTGCTACAGAGAGTTGTCTGTCTGTGAATGAGATGACATTGTGCTGTCATGAGCTGAAGGTGATACATTTGACCAGTACCACTTGTGTACATATGTGTAGATAAGTGTACCGTACAATGGCATTTTATAGGCAAATTACTTTTTTATTTAACATCATTGTACAACTGAGGAATTACTGTTTCGGAAGATAAAATTGCAGTGGAATTTGTTAACATGAACACATGGCCTCAACTAATCATGGGCCAGTGTTCCACTATGCAACAGGATTGTACCCTTTTGTAAGAAAGATTTACCCCCGGAAGCAATCAGCAGTCGTATGGACTGCAGCAAGGGACTGTCAGCTGTTACAAGACAGGTTTAGTAGCACGTGGGGGAGTCTACTGGAAGAATCTGGGGGCAAAAGTAATGCGTAGAGAGAAATCATTGGTAGCATGCCCTGTCAGCCAGGGACTGCTGCGCAGGTGCCAAGGTAAAAAAAAAGAAACCTTCTCTGAACGTCGCAAATCACCTCCTGCTAGCAGGAAGTACCCGGAGCTAATGACAGGTTATTAGCCAGTCTGAAATATCGTGAGAACGTTATTTCAGACACTGTCGTTAGCGCCGGGTACTTCCTGCTAGCAGGAGGTGATTTGCGACGTTCAGAGAAGGTTTCTTTTTTTTTACCTTGGCACCTGCGCAGCAGTCCCTGGCTGACAGGGCATGCTACCAATGATTTCTCTCTACGCATTACTTTTGCCCCCAGATTCTTCCAGTAGACTCCCCCACGTGCTACTAAACCTGTCTTGTAACAGCTGACAGTCCCTTGCTGCAGTCCATACGACTGCTGATTGCTTCCGGGGGTAAATCTTTCTTACAAAAGGGTACAATCCTGTTGCATAGTGGAACACTGGCCCATGATTAGTTGAGGCCATGTGTTCATGTTAACAAATTCCACTGCAATTTTATCTTCCGAAACAGTAATTCCTCAGTTGTACAATGATGTTAAATAAAAAAGTAATTTGCCTATAAAATGCCATTGTACGGTACACTTATCTACACATATGTACACAAGTGGTACTGGTCAAATGTATCACCTTCAGCTCATGACAGCACAATGTCATCTCATTCACAGACAGACAACTCTCTGTAGCACTGCCTGTACTAAGAAGCATAATAATAATAATAAAAAAAACACTCAAGAATGTGATCGCAAAAATGGCTCCCCCTGCTAGGATTTGTTGTTAACAATAGTGTAACTAACATGTATGAGCATAACAACTGGGTGAATTTCAACATGTACCATGTTTTGTGCATACAATCAACTTGGTGGTTTAGAATGTCTTAAAAAAATGACAGGTTCGAGATACTGACATTTGAGTGTAAAATTTCTGGACATTTTCAGCATTCAATGTAGAACATTTAACAAGCTGTGAGATTAGTTCTATTTGCATATCAAAAACTGAAGCAAGAGGTAGTATCCAGGTTCCACCCTTTATATGCTTCAGCGACTGTAGGAAGAGCAAAAACCCATACCCAAGACTTGCTCCATGAGAGGGTGGACATATTACCTAACTACCGCACTTTCACTAAAGTGCTTGGTTTGCAAAACTGTGCATGTCCTTATGATATACAAAATTGGTGGGTAGGTTGCCACCTAAGGACCTTTCCATCTAGTATCACACTTTGCTCACCTTGTAGCATTGGTGTAACTACTATTAGCTTGTAGCATTAATTTGATTCATATTTCTAGGGTTTTTTTTTTCCCTTACAGTAGTAACAGCTCTGATAGCTTCTACTAAATATTCCTTCAATCTTGAATTCTGAATGCTCCTTTTGTAATAACTTGCTCCATGTTTCTGGATTTCTTTGCCTTGCGGTAATAACGGCTTCTTGTTACAAATATAATGGGTGGCATGCAACTTACATTCCAACCAGACCCACACATTTGAAACTTGAGCCATCTGCTCACAGGTATGAAATGTTAGACTGTAAAGTTTAGCAGAGATTGTTAGTAAGCCATCCACCACATGCATCAACTAAATGTTTTGAAAAATGGGGAAGGAGGAGAGGGTAATCAGTATTACTTGCCAGAGCTTTAGACACCCTCTTTTTTCCAAGGAGTCTGGTAAGTGGAACCTGTGCCTGTGTAACCAGATTTTTTCCACACCTGTGGGGAATGGGCACAGACAGACAGACAGGGAGGAATAATCACTGAGCACCTGTCACCTTGATGGATGACCTTCCCTCTGGCCACCACACCTGCCAGGAACAAACCTTACCTTTGGGAGAACCCCTTACTGTGGTTCCCTTCCTTCACTATGCACTATCTCTACCACTAGGGCCTCCTGTTGGCTTCCTCACACCCTCCATCAACCTAGCAGGGCCTAGCATTCCGGACAAAAAACAAGAGCCAAAGGCTAATCAATGTGGGAGGCATGAGCATTTCTGAAGTTACAAGACAGATGGACAACACTAGAAAAATACTTTCAAAGCAATTTAAAATGATTCAGAACTGCTCCATGAAAGGTTCAATTCTGTTCAGTTTTTATTTGGATCAATACAGTTTTTATTCAAACAGTGCCCTTTCCAGCATCAAAGGCCTACTCCCTTAACCAACTTAAAGATCCCAGCCTATAGATCCTAGTGTCCTGAACTACAAAAGCCTAGTGCCCAGAAATATAAGAACCTAGTGGCAGGAACAATACCAAAAGGGTCAGGTAAAGTTTCACACAGCCCTTTCCATTCCTACTCACTGGTGTGCATAGAGCATAGAAATCACAGGAGCACATTGTGAACACAGTGGTGGCAGTGGAGAAAAAAAATTTCTGAGCTTCTTTTCCACATGTATGTGATATATTCTCTTAAACTACCATGTGTTTGTGCTGCTGCGCTGTCACTTAGTTTAACCAGACAGCTCACTGAAACCTTTGGCCAATATTGGTGAAAAAGATATTGGGAGCTCTGAAGTGGTCCAAAATGACTATAACTGATTGGGAATGAAAGTTATTGATTTTAATAATATAGTAGGAACAAGAACACAACAAAACACAACACAATAGTGACTTGATACAGACCTATGCTGGCTGCTGATTTTAAGGCGGGTGTAAGTGTAAGATCGGCTGTTTAGCCGATCTGCGCATGTGCCCGGCAGATGTTTCGCTGCGTATTTACGGTTTTCCCTTACTCAGGATCGGACGTCCCTAACTGTAGAGTAATTACGGTGGAAGGGGCGTTCCAAACTTACGAGCACCGTAACTAAGCTACAGTTAGGGAAGGTAGGCAGGGGGAGGCAGGGAAATGAGGCAGAGAGGGCAGGGTTAGTAGATTAGTAGATTATGCACCAATCCTGCCGTAGTTATGCCGGCAATAGTTAGGGTAGCCTGCAGCCGGCGTGACATAGTGTAATTACGGCAGGAAGGGAGAGTTGTCAGGTGTCAGGGGGAGTACATTGAGGTTACGCTGTACGTTAGTACGCAAAGCACCTCATCATAGGTCTGGATCAGGCCCTTAGAACCAAGCTAAAAAAAACGGGTGTCTGAGCAAATCTCTAATCTGTACTCAGGTATTACAATTAAATAATTTATATTCCTCATCCATTATCCATCACCTGTATATGCAATTGATAATGATTGCTACATACCCCTAAGATGTAAATATAATTTTAGCATACGGAGGACATTTCAATATTGTGTTTCCAAAAATGTTTGCATACAAAGAAATAAAAAATAAAAAAGCTAGTTTTATTCTAATATATAAACCACTACCACATATAGCAATGAGCTGAACTTTATAATTAGGTACTTACTACACACCTGAACTTTTACTCTAAAGACCGATAATTACCAGCACTGTGTTTTAAGAACCTCTTTCATATGCCTCCAATATTCCGCTAGAAGAATTTTCATGTCTTTCTGGTGCTTACAATTTCATTGTGGTTAAAATGTAATAAAGTTGTTCCATGCCCGTTGTCTCACATGTGCCGTTCCTGCAGCTCCTGATGTATCAGGACTATTTCATGCATTTTTTAAGCCTGTACTGAGAATCATCGCTGTAAAATTGCAACATCTATCAAGGAAATTATCTGCGCTTTGGAGTCAAATTCAGAGACTCTGCCGCCTTCAAATTCTAACTGTTTAGTGTTTATAATGATAATATGATGGTGATGAAGCAGCTGTTCTCTTGAAACAAACAGATAATGGTGTCACATCCGAGCTGAGATGTTATACAGCTTGAAGGACTCCACCAAATTTTGCCAATTATTGCTTGCGTGCCATGAGAAGATTGATATAAGCAATAATCTCAGCAGCACATTCACTACTTCCAATAATTCAACACACGTAAGGTCATAAATACATTGATATTGCATTGTGCTGGAAATTTAGCTCTAATAGGCTAACGTTATGAGCAGAAGAGACCTGGTTACATTTTACTTCATTTACAGCTATTGCTTGGTTATACAGTGTATCGCATATATATCTAGATATTTAACATCTATTGACTTGACATTTACAATCCAGCATTATTGCCTGATAAAAGGACTTACTTTGTGTCAAGATGAGGTTAAGCACTATTAAGTTAGTGGATTTTTTATTTTTCATTTTGCTAGCACAAGACAGCGGTGTCAGAGCAATATCAGAGTTACACTGTGTAAATGTTCCAATCAAGAGGTTGTCAGTATTAATTATCATTTCATTTGTCTGTTCAGGGCTTTATAGCAAAACAAATAACTTTTTAAAAAGAAATGATGACAGATAAGATGTATGGTGTACAGTATAGTGCAGAGGTGCGTCTTAAAGGGGAGCTAGCATTATTTTCCCTCAATACATTTATGGAATATTAAAATATCTTTTATATGTAGCTCTAAACTATTAAATGCTGAAAAACTGCACCAGTGAGAGCACAACCTATGGAAAATATCGCTGTGTTTCTATGTCATAATGTTATGTCTGTTATAGGGCTGCCAAATTGCCACCCCTCATTACATGATACTGTACATAGAAGGCATTTGTAGACATGGGGGCTGATTCAGAGATGCGATTGCGAAAAGATCGCAAATATACGCATCTAATGTTAAGATCCTAGCAGGTTACAGCCCACTGCATAAAGAGTCACTCCCCTTGCAAACAGCGGTGGATCTTAAACTTAGACCACCATTGACTAGCCCTAACTCTACACTGTCAGTTGGGATCTTAAGTGACGTGGTAGCGTTCATTTAAGATCCTAAGTGTCAGCCCGCGCCCACTTTCCCTCATTTCCCTGCCTCCTCCCGCCCATTTCCATGCAAATCCTTAAGATCTTAAAGATTCGCAGCACTTAAGATCTTAAGTGCTTGCGTGCGATTCAAACTTACGCTCTTAGCGAATTTACGCTACTAACCGCTACGTAGACGGCGTTGCACTATTACTACGCATGCGCAGTTTTGCGAATTTTTTAGGATCTTAAATATACGCTCCTAAGTGCCATGGAAATCGTATCTCTGAATTAGCCCCATGGTCACAATTTACATGCTAAAAATCTTGAATTTTTATTAAAAGCAATCAAATATAAGAGAATAATAAATTAGTTGCTAACCAATTGATATAATTTATCTTATAGGATGTGAAAGATAGCACTATTTCTGAGTGTACTCATTAATGCATTCTTATTGATATGTACATTTGCACATAGATTCATTGACAAAACTTATAAAAAATCAGATATGGGTGCATTTGGTATGACTTTCATGTCAGGGATTTTTTGCACGTACATTTGCAAGCTTGTGTGTCAGAAGAAAGTACAAAATCAGTGGAGAAACTACTGGTTCTAGATCACTGCACAATCCTAACTTATACCCCAAACAAGCAGAAATCTGGATTTTACGTAAAGCCTGAAACTAGCTTCTGCTTCCAATTCTGTCCTATCCTGCAGTCAAATTTAATACCATGACTGATCTGGATCCTCTGAATTCCATCCTGGCAATTGGGAAATGCCATTTTGATTAAATTTGGATCTGGCCCATAGTACTTTTGCTTAGCACATGGTGAACAAACCTGGACCAGGAGACAAACTGTGTTAAGGTTAGTTTACATAAAGAATAATATTTTCTATTTTACTGTTACTATGGCCGGATTCTCACCTACATTTTTTTCATCCTCCAAACTTAGTTTTAAGCGCATAGCTACTACACATGCGTAGTAACTATTTTACGCTATCTACGTACCATTTTGTTGCGTAGATTGTAGATTGCAGACCGCATGTACACAATCTACGCAACAAAATGATACATAGATAGCGTAAAATAGTTACTTTTAAAGACCGCATGTTTGCAATCTAAGCAACGAAATGGTACGGAGATAGCGTAAAATAGTTACTACACATGCGTAGTAGCTATACACTTTTAACTACGCTCGGAAGATGAAAAAAACATAGGTGAGATTCCGGTCCTATAAGTTTTGTACTTAAAAATAAGGTGAACATTCAATGAAAAAAATTTCTAATGATGTTTATCTAGGCAAATATATATTATTTTGGAGCAAATTGCTCAGTTTATCCCTTCAGATTTTTTTTTATATACAGTACAAGAATTCCAAATGGAATGTCTTATGACACATCTGACAGTGGTGATAGGTTGAGGTAACAAGGGAGCTTCCCTCTTATACCCCTTTCACATCACCAGCAAATACCTGGGATTTTTGCAAAAAACCCTGGTCTCTGCAAACTTTGGTGGTGATGTGAAAGGGGTACTTCCGGTCGGAAGTACCATGTCCAGGTCCAGGGTTGTTTTGCAACCTGGGTTTTTCACATTGCCTCCCGATTGGTGAGATTTGTCTACTGTTGCTAGGGCAACAGTAAACAAATCTGTTTGTAGCGTCGGATCACAAAAAAAAAAAAAACATTTGCAAAGTATAGGGCATGCTAATGCTTGTATTGCTGCAAGCATCAGCATTCCCAAGGATGCCAGGGCATACTAGTGGTTGGAGAACCAAAAGTGCCAGCATACCCTGTCATCCTGTGCAATATCCCCCCTCACATGTATGAAAATAAGGGGTCTGAATCAAGTTCAATGTCATTTTCTACCAGTGTTATTTAAATCCTGCTTTTTGGGATTTTTTAGATCAGTAAACATAAAAAAAAATCTTAAAATTCAACAATTAAATATAGTGCAAACAACCCAGATACATAAGCTATGTAATTGTGTAGCCTGCTTCATTACACCTATATATCTATACACATATTGCCTTTCTATCAATATTAGTGTTCATTTAAGGAGACTCTGGATCAGAGGTATGAATTTAGATTTTTTAATTCACAGTTTTTTTAAAACTAATAAAGCAGGTAAAATCATAAAAGGTTTTTCCTTTTTTTTAATCAATACTTCAAACGTCAAAATCAATGTTGCCATTTCTGCATTAATTTCAAGTCCATTAAAACAATGACATTCACTGTAAAAGCACAAAGTAACCTATAAGAGCTCATTTCTACAATGATTGACAGTTGCTAGACAGGGCAGACCCAGGAAATTCATTGGTGATGTGAAAGGGTCTGACCCGGGTTTTTGGTGTTTAAAAGGGTGTCTTTTTTTTGACCCAGCATTTCTTTCCCGGAAAAACCCGGGTTTTTAGACCTGGGTTTTTCAGAGTTGGTGATGTGAAAGTGGCATTAGTCAGTTTTCAGTATAGAATTCCAGACTTCCTTCAGTATCTCTTGGAATTTCTGTGCACGTCAGTCAGAAAACTTGAGATCATCATTTGCTGTTAGAGCTATGTACGCCATTCCTCCTTTTTTTTTTAACAACTCTTCATGTAGGTAAATTAACTTTACATTTGCAAAGCAATGGATATAATGTCCTTGATAATGATAATGGACTGGATCCAGACCTAAGAACATTGGGCTGAATCCAGACTTAAGTAAGTGCTTGAAATTAGTTACTCCTGGGCTAAACCATGTTGATTGCAGGGGAGTCATATTTCATCTGTTGCAAACAGTATTACAGTTGAGAGGTGATGCTTCCTATCCCAACTCTAAATAACAGTGTAATAGTAAAGCTGGTCAGTATCTGTGTAAAGTAAGCAATTCAAAGATATATCCCTGCATTGTATCCCTGAATACAATTAACTTGACTCCCCCTGCAATCAGCATGGTTTAGCCCAGGAGTAACTAATTTCAAGAACTTACTTAAGTCTGAATCCAGCCCATTATCCCACTTACACACGCAAAGTGCTAAACAAAAGTACTATCTTTCTTTAAACTGTTTACAATACTGTCATTTGCTAGGTCCAGTTTTATCTCCCACAGGATAAAATAAAAACGCACAATTGCACAATATGCAATAGCCCAAGTTTTCCCAATTTACAGTGGACCTGATCCAGAGCTGCACTTCTGGATGTATTATGTACTAGCCTACAACATTTCATGGCAAAAACAAGGTACACTTGACCACCAGAGGAGGCATGTGTCACGTTCAGAGGGTGTTTGGGATCGGTTCCGGGTTTTAGGGATGAAGACAACTGCGATGGTTTGAAATGAAAGTAAGCAGGTTTACTAACAGACGGGTGCATACAGAACTAAAAGGAAGACAATGATAATCAGTCTTTGTAATAAAGGATGCAGAGGGTCCAAGGGGAGTGGCAGTGCAGGGGTAGGTAAAAGTTTGTGAGCAAGAGGTCACACCGGTAGGTGTGAAGAGTCTGAATAAGAATGCTGTGGTGCTGGAGTGATGCTGGTAGATGAATCCGGGTTGGAATACTGTGGAGCTGAAGTGATACTGGTAGATGAATCCGGGTTAGATGATAGTAGAATTGGTGTTGATGGAGTCCGGGTTGGGTGACTGTAAGGTTGGAGTCACCAGGACCGGAGTTGGCAGGACTGGAGTCAGCGGGACCGGAGTCTGCGGGGCCGGAATCAGCGGGACTGGAGTCAGCGGGACCGGAGTCAGCGGGACCGGAGTCAGCGGGACCAGTGCAGCAGGGTTGAACCAACTGGACCACAGGACTGGATCTCAGGACTAGACCTCAGGACTGGACCTCAGGACAGAACCTCAGGACTGGACCGCAGGACTGGACCGCAAGACTGGACCAACAGGACTGGACCTCTGGACCACTGGACTGGACCACAGGACTGGATTCAAGATCAAGACTGAAGACAGGGTACTGGATCAAGACTTGGATCAGGAAGAAACAGCACAATGCAGGAGTACCAGGCACCTAGGAGACCTAGTTGTTCTGGCATCGTTGGAACTGTGCACAGGGTTTAAATAGTGTGCCCTGTGCGCCAATTAGCTGGAGGACCGGAGAGACAGCTTCCTCATTGGTGATTCAGCGCATGTGACTCCAAGCAAGATGGCAGCGCCCACGGAACGGAGGTCCCGCGGCGCTTGGCGCCAGAAGACTCATGGGACACCAGGCTCAGACAGCATCAGGGTGAGTATAGGAGTCTGTCACTGTAATAGTGGCAGACTCTGGGAGACCGCGGCGGCAGAGCGGCAGGGAACCAGAAGACGACAGATGGGGTAAGTGCGGCGCCTGCCGCGATATGTGACAGCATGTCTTTGCCACTCGGGGGTGTGTCAGCTAGAGGGGACGTGTCTAATCCTACCCATG
>WWET01002753.1:213187-225332 GCA_011038615.1 Limnodynastes dumerilii | reverse complement strand
TTAGAGAAAATGTCCCTTATTTGATGGTTAGCACTATTAAATGTTGTTATAAATGCACATTCAAAGGGCTGGTTATCCTTATTCCTTTCTTTGTACTCTAATAGTTCCCTTCTATCTCTGTTATGTGCTTTTAAGGTGCTAGACTCAATCAGGTCCAGGGGATATCCCCTCTCTAAAAATTTGTTTTTAAATTGAGAGGCCTTAGAGTCATATTTAGGTAAATTTGAACAGTTCCGGCGCAACCTTAGAAACTGGGCGTAAGGAATGTTCAGTTTCCATTTATTCAGGTGGCAGCTGCCGAACTGAAGGTAGCTGTTGGCATCAGTAGCTTTAACAAAAGTATCTGTGCTTACCCTCAGTTCGGGGGTAAATGGAGCTTCCAGCAATAGGTCAAGATATTCAATGGAGTCTCCTCCAAATTTGGCCGTAAAAGAAAGACCATAATCATTACGGTTCAGAGACTCAACAAAGTCCTCAAAGGCTGATTCAGACCCATCCCATACAATGAGAAGGTCGTCTATATAACGACCGTACATTTTGACGTGGGACCGCGCTGTTAGTGGGTATATATGATCTCGCTCCCAGTTTCCCATATAAAGATTGGCGAAACTGGGAGCGAAGATCGTCCCCATCGCGGTCCCCGTCACCTGCAGATAGTACACCTCGTTAAAAATGAAATAATTTCGTTGCAGTACATACTGTATGCATTTTATAAGGAATTCTCTTTTGAGGTCTGAGACCGTGGTGTCCTTTTTTAGAACTTCATCTAACACCTCCATACCTTTTTTATGTGGTATGGAGGTGTAGAGGGCTTGAACATCTACAGTACAAAATTTAAATTCACTTTTCCTTTCGAATGAATCAAGAATCCTCAAAATGTGGGTAGAATCTTTAACAAATGATTCCAGTTGTGGTACATATTTTTTAATATTTAAATCCACAAACTCCGAAAGTCTTGATGAGACAGACCCAATCCCCGAGACGATTGGACGTCCTGGGGGATTGAGTCTGTCCTTATGGACCTTCGGGAGGTGGTAGAAGGTGGCCACTCTCGGTGTAGGGTTGCGAATATATAAATATTCGTCCCGTGAAATGCAGTTACACTGCAAGCCCTCTAATAGTAATATCTCCAATTCATCTACATATTTAGAGGTGGGGTCTGATTCAAGTTTTGTATAAAAGAATTCATTATCCAGTTGACGTAGGGCTTCTGCCTCATATGTACTCCTGTTCATTAGAACGACCCCACCGCCCTTATCTGCCTGTTTGACGATTAATTCTTTGTTGCCAAGTATATTCTTCAAGGCAACTCTTTCTTGTTTAGACAAATTGGAGTGCAACTTATGGGGATCGGTATCTAATTTTGAAAATTCATTCTTTACCATCTCTGAAAAAAGGTCCAGGTGAGTTCCCTTGGACTCCAAGGGATAATATTTTGACTTTGGTTTAAGACAGGTGAAGGGTGTTAAAGGATTGGATTCTTCTATGTCAGGTCTATTGGATTTTGATTCTAATTTTAGGAAGTGTCTTTTTAATGTGAGACTCCTGACGTATTTAGAGAGATCTATAATCAAATTAAAATAATTCGGGGGGCAAGTGGACGCAAAAGATAATCCCTTTTGCAGCAGACGATAGTCCGCTGCATTTAGGGGGTAATCTGACAAATTAAAAATGCCTTTAGTTAAGTCATCGGTCTCCTTTTTGAGAGGCTTTCTGGCTCGTTTACCTCTCCGGTGCTTAGGTTTCTTTTCCTGCTTAATTGACCGGTACTTAATAGCGGGGGTGTGGGGTTCTCCGTCTGGGCAGGCCCTAAAAAATGGTGTGACTCAGTATTCAATTTCTGTTGGGTATGTTTAGGTTTAGTGCCTGTGTTGAGCAGGACTGGAGTAAATATATTGTATGTTGATGCTGATTTAGAAGTACCGGGTGCTTCTATTGGGTCTATGGAAGAATTAGATGCCGTGTCTCTAAGTTGTTGCAATACTTCAAATCTATTTTTAACCAATGTTCTATTGTCCTGACCTTTTATCTCTGGATGGCCAGACTGTAATGTATCTCCTCGTGATCTGGGTACTATTTTCGTTTGATCTCTCTTATTATATTGGCCTTTAGTATTCTGATAGTTGTTTTTATTCTTATGTTTGGAGACCACTTTTACCCAATCTGATTTATTGACTCCATTTATCCCTGGGGTCTCCGTATCACTTCTACCTCTGGGGGGTTCATTTTCTGATTCCCTATATGGGTTATGGGGAAAAACAATGTATAAAAAGGAAGCCACACTCGCCAAATGCCCAAAAAATGTCCAACATATAACCCTCGTCACGCCAATCCGGCGCACCTCGTCACGCCAATCCGGCGCACCTCGTCACGCCAATCCGGCGCACCTCGTCACGCCAATCCGGCGCACCTCGTCACGCCAATCCGGCGCACCTCGTCACGCCAATCCGGCGCACCTCGTCACGCCAATCCGGCGCACCTCGTCACGCCAATCCGGCGCACCTCGTCACGCCAATCCGGCGCACCTCGTCACGCCAATCCGGCGCACCTCGTCACGCCAATCCGGCGCACCTCGTCACGCCAATCCGGCGCACCTCGTCACGCCAATCCGGCGCACCTCGTCACGCCAATCCGGCGCACCTCGTCACGCCAATCCGGCGCACCTCGTCACGCCAATCCGGCGCACCTCGTCACGCCAATCCGGCGCACCTCGTCACGCCAATCCGGCGCACCTCGTCACGCCAATCCGGCGCACCTCGTCACGCCAATCCGGCGCACCTCGTCACGCCAATCCGGCGCACCTCGTCACGCCAATCCGGCGCACCTCGTCACGCCAATCCGGCGCACCTCGTCACGCCAATCCGGCGCACCTCGTCACGCCAATCCGGCGCACCTCGTCACGCCAATCCGGCGCACCTCGTCACGCCAATCCGGCGCACCTCGTCACGCCAATCCGGCGCACCTCGTCACGCCAATCCGGCGCACCTCGTCACGCCAATCCGGCGCACCTCGTCACGCCAATCCGGCGCACCTCGTCACGCCAATCCGGCGCACCTCGTCACGCCAATCCGGCGCACCTCGTCACGCCAATCCGGCGCACCTCGTCACGCCAATCCGGCGCACCTCGTCACGCCAATCCGGCGCACCTCGTCACGCCAATCCGGCGCACCTCGTCACGCCAATCCGGCGCACCTCGTCACGCCAATCCGGCGCACCTCGTCACGCCAATCCGGCGCACCTCGTCACGCCAATCCGGCGCACCTCGTCACGCCAATCCGGCGCACCTCGTCACGCCAATCCGGCGCACCTCGTCACGCCAATCCGGCGCACCTCGTCACGCCAATCCGGCGCACCTCGTCACGCCAATCCGGCGCACCTCGTCACGCCAATCCGGCGCACCTCGTCACGCCAATCCGGCGCACCTCGTCACGCCAATCCGGCGCACCTCGTCACGCCAATCCGGCGCACCTCGTCACGCCAATCCGGCGCACCTCGTCACGCCAATCCGGCGCACCTCGTCACGCCAATCCGGCGCACCTCGTCACGCCAATCCGGCGCACCTCGTCACGCCAATCCGGCGCACCTCGTCACGCCAATCCGGCGCACCTCGTCACGCCAATCCGGCGCACCTCGTCACGCCAATCCGGCGCACCTCGTCACGCCAATCCGGCGCACCTCGTCACGCCAATCCGGCGCACCTCGTCACGCCAATCCGGCGCACCTCGTCACGCCAATCCGGCGCACCTCGTCACGCCAATCCGGCGCACCTCGTCACGCCAATCCGGCGCACCTCGTCACGCCAATCCGGCGCACCTCGTCACGCCAATCCGGCGCACCTCGTCACGCCAATCCGGCGCACCTCGTCACGCCAATCCGGCGCACCTCGTCACGCCAATCCGGCGCACCTCGTCACGCCAATCCGGCGCACCTCGTCACGCCAATCCGGCGCACCTCGTCACGCCAATCCGGCGCACCTCGTCACGCCAATCCGGCGCACCTCGTCACGCCAATCCGGCGCACCTCGTCACGCCAATCCGGCGCACCTCGTCACGCCAATCCGGCGCACCTCGTCACGCCAATCCGGCGCACCTCGTCACGCCAATCCGGCGCACCTCGTCACGCCAATCCGGCGCACCTCGTCACGCCAATCCGGCGCACCTCGTCACGCCAATCCGGCGCACCTCGTCACGCCAATCCGGCGCACCTCGTCACGCCAATCCGGCGCACCTCGTCACGCCAATCCGGCGCACCTCGTCACGCCAATCCGGCGCACCTCGTCACGCCAATCCGGCGCACCTCGTCACGCCAATCCGGCGCACCTCGTCACGCCAATCCGGCGCACCTCGTCACGCCAATCCGGCGCACCTCGTCACGCCAATCCGGCGCACCTCGTCACGCCAATCCGGCGCACCTCGTCACGCCAATCCGGCGCACCTCGTCACGCCAATCCGGCGCACCTCGTCACGCCAATCCGGCGCACCTCGTCACGCCAATCCGGCGCACCTCGTCACGCCAATCCGGCGCACCTCGTCACGCCAATCCGGCGCACCTCGTCACGCCAATCCGGCGCACCTCGTCACGCCAATCCGGCGCACCTCGTCACGCCAATCCGGCGCACCTCGTCACGCCAATCCGGCGCACCTCGTCACGCCAATCCGGCGCACCTCGTCACGCCAATCCGGCGCACCTCGTCACGCCAATCCGGCGCACCTCGTCACGCCAATCCGGCGCACCTCGTCACGCCAATCCGGCGCACCTCGTCACGCCAATCCGGCGCACCTCGTCACGCCAATCCGGCGCACCTCGTCACGCCAATCCGGCGCACCTCGTCACGCCAATCCGGCGCACCTCGTCACGCCAATCCGGCGCACCTCGTCACGCCAATCCGGCGCACCTCGTCACGCCAATCCGGCGCACCTCGTCACGCCAATCCGGCGCACCTCGTCACGCCAATCCGGCGCACCTCGTCACGCCAATCCGGCGCACCTCGTCACGCCAATCCGGCGCACCTCGTCACGCCAATCCGGCGCACCTCGTCACGCCAATCCGGCGCACCTCGTCACGCCAATCCGGCGCACCTCGTCACGCCAATCCGGCGCACCTCGTCACGCCAATCCGGCGCACCTCGTCACGCCAATCCGGCGCACCTCGTCACGCCAATCCGGCGCACCTCGTCACGCCAATCCGGCGCACCTCGTCACGCCAATCCGGCGCACCTCGTCACGCCAATCCGGCGCACCTCGTCACGCCAATCCGGCGCACCTCGTCACGCCAATCCGGCGCACCTCGTCACGCCAATCCGGCGCACCTCGTCACGCCAATCCGGCGCACCTCGTCACGCCAATCCGGCGCACCTCGTCACGCCAATCCGGCGCACCTCGTCACGCCAATCCGGCGCACCTCGTCACGCCAATCCGGCGCACCTCGTCACGCCAATCCGGCGCACCTCGTCACGCCAATCCGGCGCACCTCGTCACGCCAATCCGGCGCACCTCGTCACGCCAATCCGGCGCACCTCGTCACGCCAATCCGGCGCACCTCGTCACGCCAATCCGGCGCACCTCGTCACGCCAATCCGGCGCACCTCGTCACGCCAATCCGGCGCACCTCGTCACGCCAATCCGGCGCACCTCGTCACGCCAATCCGGCGCACCTCGTCACGCCAATCCGGCGCACCTCGTCACGCCAATCCGGCGCACCTCGTCACGCCAATCCGGCGCACCTCGTCACGCCAATCCGGCGCACCTCGTCACGCCAATCCGGCGCACCTCGTCACGCCAATCCGGCGCACCTCGTCACGCCAATCCGGCGCACCTCGTCACGCCAATCCGGCGCACCTCGTCACGCCAATCCGGCGCACCTCGTCACGCCAATCCGGCGCACCTCGTCACGCCAATCCGGCGCACCTCGTCACGCCAATCCGGCGCACCTCGTCACGCCAATCCGGCGCACCTCGTCACGCCAATCCGGCGCACCTCGTCACGCCAATCCGGCGCACCTCGTCACGCCAATCCGGCGCACCTCGTCACGCCAATCCGGCGCACCTCGTCACGCCAATCCGGCGCACCTCGTCACGCCAATCCGGCGCACCTCGTCACGCCAATCCGGCGCACCTCGTCACGCCAATCCGGCGCACCTCGTCACGCCAATCCGGCGCACCTCGTCACGCCAATCCGGCGCACCTCGTCACGCCAATCCGGCGCACCTCGTCACGCCAATCCCACCTCACCTCTTCATGCCATCCGGCGCACCTCGTCACGCCAATCCGGCGCACCTCCTCACGCCAACCCGGCGCACCTTGTCACACCGGCGCCCCTCGTCACGCCAATCCGGCGCACCTCGTCACGCCAATCCGGCGCACCTCGTCACGCCAATCCGGCGCACCTCGTCACGCCAATCCGGCGCACCTCGTCACGCCAATCCGGCGCACCTCTTCATGCCATCCGGCGCACCTCGTCACGCCAATCCGGCGCACCTCCTCACGCCAACCCGGCGCACCTTGTCACACCAACCCGGCGCACCTCTTCACGCCAATCCGGCACACCTCTTCACGCCATCCGGCGCACCTCGTCACGCCAACTCGACGCACCTCGTCACGCCAATCCGGCGCACCTCATCACGTTAACGGCGCACCTCTTCACGCCAATCCGGCACACCTCATCACGCCAACTCGGCGCACCTCGCCACGCCAATCCGGCGCTCCTCCTCACGCCAAGCCGACGCATGGCGTCACGCCAACCCGGCGCACCTTTACTCACCCATCTGGCATTTCACTATTCGGACTTCCCATATTATTATCTCACTCCGGCATAGCCGGTCCTATTTCACTGTCATTGGACATTGCCTTCTCTAGTACGACCTTTATTCATTGTGCTGTATCCCATGCGACAAACTTACATTAAACCCGCTTGCTTTCAATTCACACCAGCTCGTCCACTTACTCCCCTGGTACCCGACAAAGATTCACAAAACCCTCTAGCCGTGACATCGGTAGCTTGACGCTTCTTCCCTACTTCCACTTTTATGTAGAGGGACAACATTTGCTATTTTCCCGTCCTCTGAAATTACCCCAGTTATTAGAGACTGATTGAATAATTCAGTTAATTATAAGCTCTTTTAGTATCTTTGGATGTATCTTATCTGGTCCCATTGATTTGTCCACTTTAAGTTAGTTGGTCTGCTGCAAAAGTTCTTTTAATCGGAATGCAAAAGGGAAATCTGCAGATGTAGTTTCTGCAGTTGTGATGTGGATTGAAGATCCTGCTTATATGTGAAATAGTGCGCTAGTCCCGAAATAAAAGTAGATTTTATTGCTTTGTTAATGCGCTCTTTAAGATAGGCAATAATAAGAAGACGTGTACTCCAGTGGTAAAGTCTCTAGTGTTTACACGGGATCCCACTTTTTCAGAGAGTTCTGTATGGACAGGTATCTCTTTTCCCGGGTGAGTGATACGAGGGCTTAGGTGGGATGAGTGTACTTTGTGTGGTCCTGCTTTTGATTTCCGGTTTCTGACGCGTTTTAGGCATGCACCGGCCTTTGTCGAAGAATAGGGGGCTGATCTTCAGATGGGCATTTAAATAGGCGATTGTGAGTGACAGTTGGTTGTCATTTTGTTACGGGGAGACAAACAGTAGGTATCAATGATATATTTGTATTGCTACACTATGGCAGAGCTTTAGGAATAGAGAAAGATACTTTATTGCAGAAAGACAGTTACTTTGTTGCAACTGGAAAAGTGATGTTAATATTTTCTTGCAAGAGTCCTACTGATTCATTTTATGTGCAGGGATTTCCTTATGCTAGGATATGTTTCCGGGGGTTGTAATAAAGTGTATGATAGACTCTTTGTATAACTGGATGGTATTCCTTAACTTTTTTTCCCCTTAAATAATTAAAGTGCCTTATGTCATGTAATACTGACACAATTACTAAACAATAAATATGAGTCTTATATTAGCCTAAGATGATTGCCTTTCATAGCAGGCTTTAGTGTTTGGAATAACCTGCTTCTTCAACAAGTAAATACAAAGTACTGTCAGCTTGGTCAGCTTGCTCTTCAGAAGTGCAGTAGGGCATGTATTTGTCCTGCGCATGTGTATAACGGGTGCGAGCATGGAAAAGCTGATGCAAAATGGCTGATTCGCCTGTGTTTGCTTCTGTGTGCTGTCCCTTAATGGAACAGGATGTTCCACTATATTTAAATTATACCATGGGCAGTTTAGTGCTGCTGCCATTGCTTCCTCTTAGAAACGATGTACTAGCTGTGATAAGACTTAATGAAATGACCCTATTCTTAGTTCTTACATATAACACAGCCTTACACAATTTACAAATATTCAGCAGTTACATTTAAGAATCTAAAATGTTTTAAATCACACTCACTATGAATGCCTTGCACTATACTGACTATCTTTCTTTTTATACCTAAATAGCAATGCATTGCTGCACATTTTGCTCATTATTTTTATTATTATTTATTTTTTATTATTATTATTATTATTATTATTACTCTTAGTCGGAGAAAGCCTGTCTTGCTGCACTTTAATCTTGAGGTCTGGCCAGTATCTCTATTCCTGCAGGATGGACCGCCGCGGACTCCCGCCATCAAGGGTGCATTAGCACGGCATGCTGTCTCACTGGAACCAGATTCCAACAAGGTGTCAAAGATACCAATTACCAGACAGAGATGTTTATTAGCTGGGAATCAGTCTGACATATACAGAAACTATCCAAAGGACGAAGATAAGTATTATAGCTAATGGATATTAATTAAATGTATTATTTAATATCAGGGATCTCTGCAAGGCTCCTTTCTCATTATGGATTAAAAATGTATTATTTAATAATTGCTTCTATTATTATTATTTTTTTCCTTTTCAATAAATTTTGTTGATTAAAAAAAACCAGTTCACTTTGATTTTCTGTATTTCCATTAGACACATTAATGATCAAAAGCCACTTCGGTAAATAAATTAATTATTTTACTTATAGCATAGCAAAATTGCTATATGTGGGTATTTTTCCACGTGGGCTATTTTCCATGTGGGTAATTTTTTCCATGTGAGCAATTTTAAACCTGAGCTTCTTTCTCGTGGGTTTCTATGACTGTGGTTTTTTTTCATTGTTAGCAATTTTCATGTGTTTTTTTTTCATGTGAGCGTTTTCATAGACCCAAATCCCTCTGGTGTGAACACTAATTCTTACTACAGGTCTCCTGAGTATACATATAGCCAACGGAAGGGGACTCATCTACCTCCCGTTGATGCTGGGCAGGTGAGCTTAACCCAATATAGCTATATTGTGAACTAAACCTCCTTTTTATGTATGTGCTGACCTATAGTGTTATATAATGTTTGTTTGGAGCACCAGACCTCTCTTTTATTCCTTGTAGTTAAACAGTGGTCACTCTTTGGTCCTTGGCTGTACCTCTTCACTTATATATACTTGCCCCTATATATATATATATATATATGTTTTTTGGAATACCAGCGACCAGACCTTACATGATATACATTACACTGCTTTTAAAAATAATTTTTTATTAATGTACCAAGAAAAACTTTTTTTTATTACTACTCCAATGAATAATTTTTATGTATTGTGATAAGGAAGCACATCACATGGAGGAGATGAAGTAGAGCTCTTTTATTTCGCAGCAGTCAGAAAGCATAGCAGGTAATCAACATCAGTACAGCAAGTAACACCAGTGCAGCATGTAAGTGTCACAGCATAGTTCACAGACAGTTCACAGACTTTTCAAGTGCTCCAGAGGTCCCTATGCTAACCCAACCTCTGGCCTATGACTTTGACAGCTATTCCACCATCAAGAGTCCTGACTCTCTGTCTTTGAAACACTTATATCAGGAGAGCACAGGTGCTGTTGATTAGGCCAAGCCTGATCAGACCAGTTTCCCTGCTTCAGCTCTAAAATCTGGTTAGGATTTTCCGCATTACTCCCATGGGGAGATATGCTGTCTCTGTCACACTCTACATTACATTCATGTGGAGGTATGCTGTCTCTGTCACACTCCTCCTCCCTTAGCTTCAACCACCCTGGTGAAGCTAACAAATTTTCATGCAAGCTTTCCACCTTGCCCCCCTGGCCCTCTTCCTCCTCCCCTAGCTTCACCATAGGGTTGTTTGGAGGATTGGGACCTACAAACCTCCTGGAAAGGGCATCCGCATTGAGGTGCTGTTTCCCCGGAAAATGCAACACCTCAAACTTAAATGGCTGTAAGGCCAAAAACCAACAGGTCACATGAGCATTCACCTCTTTGTTCGTGTGCATCCATTTCAATTGACCATAGTCTGTAACTAACAAAAACTCCTGTCCAACAAATAATATTTTAAGGACTCCACTGCCCATTTAATTGCCAAGCACTCCTGTTCTACAGTTGAATACTTGCGCTCTCTGGGAAGTAATTTATGTCTAAGAAAAAGTACCGGATTTACCATCTACCTCCTGTGAAAGGACTGCCCCTAATCCTGTCCCAGAGGCATCTGTCTGCAACACAAACTGTTTTGTAAAATCAGGAGCTTGCAAGACATGCTCTGTACATAAAGCTCTTCTTAAGTCTTGCCAAGCGTTTTCCACTAATCTGGACCACGTTATTTTGTCTGGAGACTTTTTTTAAGACATTCGGTTAGTGGAGCCGCTCTAGTGGCAAAATCATGTATGAGCCTGTGATAATATCTCACTAGACCGAGAAACGTCCTAAGTTGCGACTTACATTTGGGTTTGGGCCAAGCGAGAACCGCTTCTATTTTGCTAGGCTGAGATTTAAAGTGTCCCCTGCCCACAATGTACCCCAAATATTTGGCTTCTATCATACCAATGGCACACTTCTCAGGGTTGGCAGTTAACCCGTGTTCCCTTATAGACTTCAAAAACGGCCTCTTCCTTTGGTAGGTGGGATTCCCAGTCAGAGCTAAAAATGACAATGTCGTCTAAATACGCAACTGCATATACCCTGTGGGGCCGCAGCAACTTATTTATAGCTCTCTGGAAGGTTGCTGGGGCACCATGTAAACCAAATGGCAACCTTTTGTATTGAAATAGGTTCTAGGGGTAGAGAAGGCTGTTTTTGCCTTAGCAGCTTCCGTTAAAGTAATCTGCCAGTATCCCTTTGTCAAGTCAAGCGTGGTAAAATACTGGCTCCTGGCTAATCTCTCTACCAAGTCATCAATCCGGGGCATAGGGCACGAATCAAAGCGAGAAACTTGATTTAATTTGCAGAAGTCATTACAGAATCTTACGGCTTAGGTACTAAACAATGGGATTATTCCACTCGCTATTTGATTCCTCTATAACCCCTAGGTGAAGCATCTCTTCTACCTCTTGCTTTACCATCGCCCGTTTTGCCTCATGTATGCGATACGGCCTTTGTTTGATGACCACCCCAGGTGGAGTCACAATATCATGTTGAATCATCTGTGTCTTTCCCGGAATGTCAGAAAACACATCTTGGAACCTCGCTACCAAATTAACTGCTTCCTGTTTCTGCCCAGGACTAAGTGTGACTTCAATGGGTACCTGGCATTCTGGAACCTTTTTTGCTACTAAAGAGGGCTGACTGGCGCTTTCCTTCCAAGGTTTTAACAAGTTCACATGGTAGATTTGTACCTCCTTCCTTCTACCCTCCTGTCGAACTTTGTAATTGACCGGTCCCACCGCCTCTATGATCTTATAAGGGCCCCGCCATTGAGCATACATCTTACTTTATGTAGTTGGCACAAGCACTAACACCTGGTCTCCCGGTTTAAAGGACTGATTAACTGCAGTGATGTCATAACTTTGTTTCTGACGTTGCTGAGCCCTTTCCATATGTTTGTTCAGGAGTGGCGCAATTTGCCTAAGACAGCCATACAATTGGGACACAAACTGAACGATATTAGGGTCCTGACAGGGTTGTTGTTCCAACCCTTCCTTTAACAAATCCAGAATCCCTCCAGGTTGCCTCCCATAGAGCAGTTCAAAGGGACTAAACCCTGTAGATGATTGGGGGGTGTGGGTCTCCGGTTAGAAAATCCCAATTTCGAAAATTCGAATTGCGAATTTTCTTTTGCGAATGCGAATTTTCTCCGAATTGCTAAAATTCGAAAAATGCATTCACCGAAATGTTTCTATTTATACTAGTCTGAAAT
>WWET01002753.1:155801-174264 GCA_011038615.1 Limnodynastes dumerilii | reverse complement strand
ACACACACACACTCAGGCTGTTACTTTTTTTAAAGTAACATTAAGTGCCCTCTCTGAATACCATTTTATGTGTGCATGTGTATATTCCTACATACATTTGCTGTGTTAATGTGAAGCAGGGCCCCCCCCCACAATTTAGTTGCCCAGGGGCCCCAACAGACCTTAATCCGGCCCTGGTGGGCCCCCATCAGCTGTAGGCCTGGGACAGAAGTCCTGGCTGTCCCCCTGATTGCAGCCCTGACGCCATCTCTCATGTTCTGAAAATGTTTTACGATTACTTCCCCTACAATTCAGTATGGCCTTGTCGAGGTGCATATATAATATTGTTACATTTAGGTGATTGAAAGAATATAGTCACACTTAGGAACATTTCACAATTTTTGTTAATCCAGAAACATTTGTTTTATTTCTCCACAATTATCTATTTGGAATATTGATTATTTTATGTTCAGTAGATGTTAGTACTATAATTATAACTTGATAATTATTGCTGAATGTTTTTATTAGAGATAAGCACCAACCCACGTATTTTTGTTTTGGATCTGGTTTTGGTTCTAATTCTTCATTGTGTTTTGGTGTTGGTTTTGCTCAAACCATCCTCCAAAGTTTTAGTTTTGATCTTGGATCTGTTTTTTTATTTAGCTTATATAATAAAAAAATTTCTATAGCATAAAGATAGTAGTGCTTTTAACAAAAAAAGAAAAAAACTGCACAGACATTCTCATCAGGTAAAAGAAAAAAATCAAGAATTATTAAGAGAATATCACTAGATATATAACATCATGCTGACATGAAACAGGAAAGTGCTACAATATGGCCATAATAATTGCAAGCAAAAGAGTTAGGGTTCTAAGAGGTAGTTTCCCCAAAAAAGCGCCATAGTTAAGTGTGCACATTTCCTTAAAAATTAACTTTTAATAAGTACACTTAAAATTCAAGTAGAAAAAATATACATAAAAAAGCCATGCGAATATTTAAAAAGCGATAATAGCTATATTGGGGTAGATCCAGAACTACGTGTGCCGTACGTTTAATCGCGGAGCGTATTTTCGTATAAGTAAGTTGGCTACACTCCCCTCAGCACACCCCTTGCACGGACGTATTTTGTCAAAATACGCCACCCAAACCCTACCTTAACTGTTCCAAACGTAACACCGTACGTCCGCGAACGTACACAGCTTAGCACACCCATACTGTACACGTTAAATACCACTCCCCGCCTACTTCACGTAAATTGAACGTATTGTTGACTCACGTAAATTTGGCACGCCCACACGTAAGTATTTACGTGACACATACGTGAATCTCCCATACGTTCACAATTACGCTACGTGAATGTGCGTATTTTCTATGGTGCGCATACGCAGTGCGTACGTAACTGCGATTTTACGCCTCCGCCACGCGTAAAATCGCGGAAAAACGTAGTTCTGGATCTGCCCCATTGTCATCAAATTGATAACCATTAGAGAAAAAAGTATATTGGCAAAAATCTGCAATTTTATGTCACACAATGACACTAATAGTAAATACAAGGGGTCCACAGGTGCACCAGACTTAGAAGCCGATGGGCACCGTAAGATGAAAGTGTCAATCATTAATAATAAACATAAATTGTCGGGTAACACTGTCCCTAGTTTCTAAAAATAACAAAGCAAAATAATAAAGCCGCCTCACGGCGTAGCTTCGCTCCCGAAGGAGCCCTCACTAACCCTACAAAGAGAAATGAGAGAGGCAACGGTCTTACCAGTTGTCAGAACGGGGACAGAGACGGCTAGGAAGTGCCCGCGGCAGAAGTCTGGATACCTCCATGTGGAACAGCCTGCTTTTAACAATCATTATAACAAGACTGGGTGGTAAGAAGCAGATTGGGTGAGCACACTCTATAGGACATTGGAAATTTATACATAAGGACAAGTGCTATATATAACATAATGGAGCAGTCAGGTTGTATGGTAAAAGTGCTTAGTACTCTGTATGATCCAGTCACACAGCAGTGTTAGTAGCAGGACTAAGAGTAATTTTAGTATGGAAAGAAAAAGTTTCCAAGTTTGTGTTAAACATCTAACAGAAAGAAAAGCTGGATTTCTATTTTCTATTAAATTAGAAGAATTAACAATTAACCTGGAAATCTCAGGCCTGGTACTCTCGGGTGGTCTTTTAACTTCCTCATCAGGAGATCCTGGTTAGCTTAAAGCTGGGTCTAGTGGCTGTCCTGCAAACAATTTATGCAGTAAATCATTTCCTTCCAAAGATGATTGTGGTCTATTGAGCTTAAATGTCATATGGCCAGTTGTGTGCTGTGGTGAAACATGAAATACCACATCTGCAAGACCTGCTTCAGTACATTTGCAACTTATTCACCCAGCATGGTGGTGATTCTGGGCAAAGCCCATAATGAAATGTGGTGCAGGATGGCATTGTCCTTGGGACCTTCCACCCACCCTTCCATGTGGACATGCCAGTTTAGCAAACCAAGCACTTCAGCCTCAGGGATACTTCTGTGGCTGAAGTTCTTGGTTTGTTCGGGCCCCCACATAAGAAAACATTTTGGGGAAAAAAAATTATAAAGAAATAAAAATAAAAACAAAACAATCCATTGCTGTGGACAACAGTGGTATTAGGGATGCACTTTGCAACATGTTGGCAGCTAGTTTCTCTAGCAAAAACAGACAATTGTCATTTGGAACAGCAGGTCCGCTTGGTCCCCTGTGATAAGATTTACTCCCAGTAGCAGTATGATGATGATGATGATAATGATGATGATGAAGATATTAATGGTGGAGTTTGCATGTGCTGAGATCTCTCCATGATTCTGGTAGCTGATGCTGGACTGCTTGTTCTAATACATCATTTTACAGATTTGGCATTAAAAGAACTCAGTGAAAATGATGTAACAGGGAGGCAATGCCTAGATGTTTAATGTCCTTGCCTCTCTTTACTTTGACAATACACAGGGCACAGAGTCCTTGACAACTGTTGTCAGGATTTAGGTAAATATATTTCAACACAGAGGAGGCGTATTTCTTGCTTCTTCGCCCAGCCTGGGTAATTAACTTATCACTTTCACAAATTGTTGCCACTGGTGTAAGACTTTCTTTGACAAATATAACATCATCCTCTACATTTTTGTCATCATCATCATCATCATCATCATCATCAGCATTATTGTCAGATCCTATTCTGCTTGTACTGTGCATACAATAAGGGCTTGGCTAAGCTTTAAGTATGATCCAGTATTCACAGTGTTGTGGAATATCCTCTGAACCTAGGACAGCAGGGGGAGTGCCATGCTCCTCTACATGAGGTACTTTCTTTCTAAATCCCGTACTAGCCGTTCATCTGTTTTCCTAAGTGTTTACAGTGATAAGGCTGTTTGTTTTTTATTTATATATATATGGGGTGACGTAATTACAATGAGAATGCTAAGCTGTCAGATACTGGCAGCTTAAGACAGCACTTGGCACTCAATGTGTGAGTGCTGAGCTCTGTTTGTAAATACATTAACAGCAGCTGCAGACAACAGTGTGACCTCCTTTATCCAGACCTGGGCCCCGTCCTCCTTGTGTGGGGTACAAATAAGTCTACTTCACCTGTGTGGATTTTTAGGATTGTATTTAAGAAAAGAAAAGGAGTCACAATTAGCTCTGAATATTGATATGCTTTGTTACTCATATAGTCTTTTTTGTAAACTGCTAAATATGCTCTATGCTGTTATTTTGTTTGTAATTCAATTTCTGATTTCCATAACACTGAAACTGTTTTCTTATGCATTAACTGGGAATTTGAGATTGTACTGTGAATTGTATTTCTTATTGCTAAGATGTTCACTTTTGAATTCTGGATACCTGCTACTGAGGTTATTTAGCAGAGGCTTCTTAGGTGCGTAAGTGGCCGATTTTGGTCACTGCGCATGCGTAGTCACTGAGACTACGCAATCTTCATAGCTCTTAGGCATATACATGAACTATGTGCAGTCTTTAAAGACTGCATGCAGTTTTTTAAGTGAAAGGAGGCATACCGCGGCAGCCTCCGGGGATAATTAAGTAAAGTGGGTGGGGAGAGGGGTGTAAATTAGGCTGGGAGGGTATTTTCCCTCCTTAAGAGGGAATATACCCACGGCTAGTTAAGGTTGCCTATGGAACTCGTAAGTGCCTTTAGGCACCTAAAATGGGGGCGAGCCGGGGGAGGGGACTGAAGAAGTAGGTGCGGATGCATGTGTATTCACACCTATGGATCTCCCACGCAAGTGTAAATCCAGTCCATCCATTCTATTCAGACAGAATCTTAGAAATCACCACACATTGCTCTCAGAATCCTAGTTCTCTCAAGCAAGAGGGGTTGCCGGGTGGCCTACAAAGGCCAATGATATACCAGGAAGTCCCCTGAAGTCCTATGGCTGATATAACACTTGTGGCAAGGGAAAAGTGCATTTGTGTAAAGAGAATAGCTCATGTTTATGGTTCATTTTCATATATTATCTTTTCACAGGCACTGAGAATTCTATTTTTGAATAGATTTCTATTTCTTTCTATTTTTTTTTTGATAGATGGAAATTTTTATTGCTATATTTTGAATTCCCATATTGCTGTGTGCATCCCCTGGGTTAGAATAATACTTAAAAACCTATATATATATATTGTAGATATTGTGCTGCATCCAGTGTGTTATTTGACAAGTTGCGCTTACATGCCTTGAGAAAGCAGTCCAGCCGGACCCCGAAACGACCGTCATCTTCCTATAGAGCCTGTATCCAGGACGCTCAGCTTCATATGCTTCATTGTGCTGCATGATCTTTCTGCTAAGTACCACATATTTTTGCTTGAACTGAGGTCCTTTCTGATCTGGGTCTGCACATGTCTTTTGTTTATTGTTTTTATTTTTTTGGGGCATCCACTGACTGTTTCTGGAGGTCTGTACCTCAGTACTCTTTAGCCTTGTGGACATTAGAATCTGTTTTGCTTACTCTCTCTCTCTCTCTCTCTCTCTCTCTCTCTCTCTCTAGAGAGAGAGAGAGAGAGAGAGAGAGAGAGAGAGAGAGAGAGAGAGAGAGAGAAAGAGAGAGCTACAATTACACATCATCCATGTATGCTGTATTTCCTGTCTGTTGATGTCACCAACTACGTCAAACATGTCATGAAGAAGGAGACAACATAAGAATTGCTGGATATTAGTTTATTGTCTGAGCCATAATAACAGATGAAATTGCAGTTACGTTGACACAAAACAGTCCGATGTCAAGTCATTGGGTTTCATTCTGCAACAAAAGAATGATAATATCAAAATTACATACAACTACATTGTTGCTTTTTTTTGTTTAATAATGTCAAAAGTTCACTTAAAGAGTATATGCATGTTTTTGTCTGTCTGTCTGTCTGTCTGTCTGTCTGTCTGATAGGTAGTTAATTATGTCTCCTTGGTTAAGGCATTTCCTATATTAAATATATTTTTTGAATTTTAGTATTGCTGAATTTATATTGTTTGTTTATAGAATTTTACTTACAGATTGTGCTTTAACTTAGACCACATTTGATGTTCAGACTTTCTTAGCAAGATTTCCTGTGATGTTTGACACAAATTTCTGAAATATACATATTAATGACACTTAATCAGTTTCATTTAATGTCTGTCAATTATCTTTAAGGGAAAGTTAAGGTAAAAATTTTTTTTACTAATTCTCACTACTTATTAATGGCTATCTTTTCTCAGGAACAGTAGAAAAAACACATTTTTAGAAATTTGCCATAATATTAAGATAGTTAAAAATCACTACTTTCACTTATAAACATAGCATTAGTTTTAGCATGGGCCAATAATACATCCAAAATAATAGTTACATATGCACTTTACTTACCAGAACTTTGTCCAAGTCTGATATGACATCGACCTGTAAGTAGTGAGGACATGCTGAAAGTCAGTATTAATGCATTGTCATGTCTTTGAGTAGTCAAATAATTGATCATTAGACAAGTATTCAAGACATAGAATTTTGTTTTTATTACAAAATTCAAATACAAATTTAATTTTAAATATTGAATTGTCTATTTTAAAGGTATGTGTTAAAGCTCAACTTTATGTATACTATCATTTATAGAAGAATCCTTCAGTAAACCTTAATCTAATCTTAATCTTAATCTTACCAACACTTCACATGAAACATCTCTGATGTCATCAGACAAGGGTTTATCATTCTGTTGGAATAGAAGAGGAAATTATTATGATTTCAAAGTGAATCCATGGACTGTGAGTTATCTTGCTAAATATTGCTAAATATGGCTTTCACCAACCTAAACCTCAAATTCCTCTTGAAACATATAGACCTGTATAGCTCATGTTATAAGATAGCCACCAGCGCTCTTAACACAGCTATTTTGTCTGGAGATTGGAGTTGGTACATATATATATATATATCAGGCATGCGACAGTCTCTGGACACTGAGAATGCGGTCAGCGCTGGGGGACACTCTCACATCACATACAGACAGCCTATAATATGATGATGTCAGGCTGCTGATCTTTGTGAGAGGGTTCCATTACAGTGAGGAGCCAGCTCAAAAGAAATATGCCTACATAAAATAAATGGTATTACGTTTTCAGATATTTTTTTTTTACTATTACACCAGTTTGTAGGGGGTAAGTGTTAGGAATAAAGTAATAAAAAGTAGTGTTGTTTTAGTTTAAAAGCAGTTAATAATTTTTAAATAATAATAATAATAATAATATAATGATAAAAAATTTAAAAAGGGGTGGTCCTACAGCTATTACTGCCGAAAGTTATAATTTTGACTGCTGTACCCGTGCACTGTGAACTGCTATGCTTCTTCAGTTAGTGGTTAGTGGTTAGGTTTAGGATTAGGGTTAGGGTCAAAATTATTATAATGCTAAATAAACAGTCGCAGTAATGACTTTATCTGATAGAAAAGAGCGATTGGTGAAAGCTGATGGCATTTTAGTGCTGGCAGGTTCACTGCTGAAAATCAGAACATTGTACCGGCAAACCACATCCCTTTATATACACTCAGTATATACACTCAGCTGTTTTCTCTGCAAATAGTATGATAAAAGTAAAAAGCCAGAGCAAATGCAAGGTTTATGCAATAAAATTAATAATATCTGATAAACAACTCCCAACAGCACAGAAGAGGAAATAAAATAATACACTTTTTAACTTACCAATATGTCACCCAAGAAAGGAATGTCATCCTAAATAAAGGACAAATATTAACATTACACTGCATATATTGATTATCTTTCAGGGGAAAAAGAAAATACATATGACAAAAATCTTTGGGATTAAGTGATTAAATATGAATTGCGCTTTCACATTACCAATAGGTTATTTCATTGTTAAAATGATTCTATCAAAAACTAAGTGTATGTGCAATTTCTACATTCTAGGCTGATAATGGTGTCCTTCACTGGACCTATTTAGCCAGCACAGTACCATTATTTAACAGTCTATACATGATAAAAGGGCTCCTGTACCAGGTTCAGGCCCGGCAATTTACTCCCCCTTATACTCACCTTCCAGTCGTGTAGCATCTGATCACTATAGCAGAGCTGCAGGGACAGACTCCCACATCTCTGCTAAAGTAACAAGACACTCTCCTGTGAATGCTTACCTCATATAATAAGATTTTACACATTATTATTTATACAAATGCAAGGAGAGAAAAGCCACAACCCGTCCGTGGGCCAAGTCACGCTAACTCACAGACATGCCCTCCGGGCGTACTGGTTTTCCATTTACAATTGTTACAATATGTTATTTTCAGAGTGTTCAAAAAGAATTGTGGCCTTATTTGTGTGCATTCATTCTACCCAATCATAGCACTTTTCAACCTATCCAAACTATATAGCAATTTATAGCAACTTTATAGCAATGTGAATGTGACTTGTTATTACAATGTACAGTTTAGGTGTGCTTTCACTGTGTGCCATTTTACAGTGCCACTGCCAAGGCTCCATTGGCTATTGTAAGTCTGAGTAGAGAGATTAGTGAAGCAGTCCCTCTGATGCATACTATTATCACCACTACTTTGGTATATGATTGCATGAAAATTGTAACTTTAGATCCACCAATACATTTTTAATTTGGGCTAAATTCCTAATCATCTGGTCAAGAAGTCAATAGGGTCATACAAGGAAACTAATGCAATATCGCACTACCGTCACTGATGGCTTGCAGCATGTGACGGCTGGAACCTCTGTTCCATTTTTCTTATATATAACTGTCTATAGTTACATTTATAACTCTGATCATGAAGATATCCACTGGAGTAATTTGATCCTTTGATGATGTTAAGATGCTGAAGCACAATGTAATATTTCAGTGACTTAGATTTGGATTATGCTGATCAACTGTTTGTTCATAAGATTAAGATTTACATTTCATCTATGCAACAAATTATTTTTAATATACTTTATAAGATGTATTCTAATATAAATTGGGATTTTTAAATGAACAGGTGTCGCTTCATGACTACACGGTAATTAAATTGCGTACACCAATAAGTGGTTTGCTTTTCCCAATGTGTCTTGCTTACTGAGGTTTTGTAATGTACCGCTACATACAAAACACCCCCATTATTATTAAAATATAGTGGAGGGAACTTTACTTTACATTGGCTTTCAGGACAGAGAATCCTACCCAGAGGAATCAAAGGATACATACAAAGGAGTATGTACTTTCTTAATACCCGTACTACACAAATCAGTATTAAAAATTCCTATAGTTAAACCTATGATATAGGTGTATGTCTGGACTCTGGATCAGCCCCTATATCTTATCTGCTTAATGCACAAGTCTGAAAGAATTTGGAAAGTTTAAATTCTATACAGATGTAAATTATAGCGATAGGAGCCCCCTGCATGATGGCTGTCTTTAAATCTATTTGAACTAGAGATAGCCGAAAAAGAACTCACCCATTCAGTTACCTCTTCGGGGACTTTTAGTGTTAGGGGGAGGGGAAGTGTTAGGCTCTGGGGAACAAGGGTTAGGGGTTAGGACCATGAAAGTGGAGGTTTAGAGTCAGGCTTACGGGGAATGGAGGGTTCAGGCTGCAGGGAAGTAGGAGTTAGGGTCAGGCTGCGGGGAAGAGAGGGGTTAATTTTGATAATTACCATTTGGAGCACCGTGTTCGGTGCTTTGGGGATCTATTGCTTTGGCTCTTCAAGGCAGAAGCAATAGATTTCCCAACCAGTCCAGAAGTGACTGGGAGAGAAAAGCCCTTTCGAAATAGGGATGTTTTTAACGGGGACCCACACCCATATACATATTTTTATACATTTTAGTGAATTACAAGTAACTGTACTTACCAGGATTTTAGTCACTTTTGCAATAATGCTGTCCTATATATAAAAGACATATCATTATTTTTACTAATTGTTTGAAATATTTAAAACATTTCATTCATTTAAATGATTATTTTGGATTTAATACAACAATTTTTAGTGTATTATAGGTGTTTAGTGTTTAGTGTATTATAGACATTCTTTTTTCACTTTACATTCATCATTTACAAAGCGTCTTATTAAACCCAAAACAATTAAATAGAGCATTTTTCCATTATTATTCCAGTAGTACTACATATAAAAACTCTCAGACATTTGCAGCTTGGCAAACACCATGTTTAACATGGGAGAGGCAAATACAAAATGTGGAAACTGTATTAGAGTTGAGAGTTGGTGGTTCATAACTCAACTCTCAGTTACAGTTTAAAAATGGTTCAGTATTTGTATTCTATAAGTAAAAGCAAAGTATTTTCCCTGCATGTAAAAATGTTTAATTCTTCATTATATAGCATAGTTTGTCCAGTTGCAGATTTGCACATTTTTATTTGCAATGTAATTCCAAACTCTGCAGCATCCCCTCTCAGAAGACTTATCTATTTCTAAAGCTTGCCAGGGAAATGTCCCTTTATCGGCACCAAACACCTACTCTGCTGGGACCGATAATCCTAGCAGAAGAGGGGAGAGGGCAGCACTCTATGTTGCTGCTGCTGCTTTATATCTATGTACCAAGCTGCTCTGACAGCTTTGAAGGTATACTTTAAAGCTGTCAGAGCAGCATAGCACATAGATATACAGTAGAGGCTATTGCATGCAGTAATACAGATAAGAATCAGCCGAAGCCGCGCTTCACACAGCACGTTTCTGGTGCGTTTTTTTGGCTTCTCAAAAATTGATCTGTACCATACACTAGAGCGATTATTTGCCCGATCACCCGATAATTGGGTGCTTGGGACGATAATCGCTCTAGTGTATGGCCAGCTTTAGACTTGCACTTTACACTCTACTAACCTGGATATAAATTTACTGCATACAGTATCTATTTTTTTCTACCTTGTTATACAGTATGTACGTATCATGTTTTTCTTGCTTTTTTTGTACTGCTACATTATGTGACACCAACTGCTGTCACAGTTAAGGATAGATATTCTGGATATGTGGAATGTGATGTATCTATTTTCCATACTTCCATATTACAACAAAATAACTGGTTAAAAAATATTTTTTCTTACCACAAATCCAAACAAGATATTTGCAACTTGATCTCCAATCTGTTCAGCATTTTGAAGGGTAATTGTCTGAAAGGAAATTTTATTCATTTATTTAAGATGTTCTTTAATGTTTATACATCATTGAGACGTCATTTCATAAGCACGTATTTCTTAAATTTCTTTTCAAAAGTTGTTTGTTCTTTTGTTTGTTTTTTTACCTGATAATATTATGTATTGTCACAAAAATAGCATAGAGTTATTGCAGTAGTTATGTTATAAGTACAATAGGAATCTTAGGGTGAACCCTGTTTTGTTCTAAAAGGGAGAATAATACACCTAACTCTTGTAAATAGAGATTTTTAACAAATACAGTAATATTCCTTCTATGGTTGCTTAGAATTATTTGATAAAAGATAGATAGATAGATAGATAGATAGATAGATAGATAGATAGATAGATAGATAGATAGACAGATAGATATTTTTTTTGCCCACTTCTGGAAACAAAAACTATTTCTAGCAAACTGATCCTGATAATAATAATAATAATAATAATAAACAATGTAATAATGAAATATTGTTTCATTATTTATGTCTATTTGCTAGTTTTACCTATCATCTTAATCCATATGGATTGTAATTTAAATTAAGATTTGTTAGACAATGTTTAAACCGTTTAAACTTAATTGGATTTAAAATACCACAAATATGTTCACGGGCCTGTAGTCAACAGTTTGTAATTTGAATTTTTGGTTTAAGAATTACAGTTCACTTTAGTCATTTGCCAAACACTGCTTTAGAATACAATCAGACTGTCGTTTTAGCAAAGTAAGTAGATTTAAAAATCCAATACCTGACATAATAAAGTTATAGATATGTAAAGATTAGTATCTGTAAGTAATTATATGTTAAAATGATAATATTACCACATGTGTGCCGAGAATGTTGTCAATGGTGCACCCAACTTTTTCCTGAAAAGACAAGGAGTCAGTTTATGAATTAATGAATTAATGGAAAAATGTAATAATAGCAAACATACTGTAACCATGGGGGGTTTGAACCATGGCATGCAATCTGCTCCAGCAAAGGTACTGCACTGTTATGTTAACACCAGTGACAGTTTTTTTTTATTATAATTCCCACTTTTTTTCTGTCCTCCCTTAAGATGGACATACACTATATGATGTCCCTGGCTCCTGACATAACTCAGATAGCTGAGGACTACTGAGTGCAATAAAAATTAGGTAATCTTCCCACTGCCCTGCACCCATCCTAATAGGATTTGCACAGTGGCAACTGGATCGTTAAGGCAGATTGAACAATGTGATTATTTTCAAAGGGTTTTGGGTTTATTATATTGACATTCTCCTATATTGGTCCTTTTCATACTCTGCACAGTAATTGGGGCCATCACCTGGTAACCGGCTATTGTGTAGTGTTTTACCTGCTTTATATTTTTATATTTGCCTTAAGTCAAATGAAATATGATGTTTTTGCTCAATCTCCAACAAACAAAGATTGGAAAGAAAACTTGAAGTTTTATTCTCAATTCTTTTTTCAGTAAACACATGTAAAGGAAATTGTAACTATCTATATTCTGCTATTGTGTTCCCCCATCCCCAATTTCCTTTTAGTACCCTTATCCTGATATATTATTCCATAAAAATATATTGACACTTAAAAAGCCCCCAAAAACTAAAAACCTTTGTGACATAGTGGGAGCTATAGCCCAGGTAATGCCATAACATACAATAATGAGAAGTTATAGTAAGAGACATACCAGAAGAGCATTCACGTTTTGAAGGAAAGCTTCAAAGAGTTCAGCATTTTGGCTTTTCTAAAAAAAAAAAAAAATGTGTAAAGGCAAATGCAAAAGATTTATTAATGATTAATTAATGCATAATAAAAAAAAAATCTGTAGGCTTGCTAAATTGGTAACATAGTACATAGTTAATGAGGTTTAAAAAAGGTTCAATGAGGTTGAAAAATCGCTCCAAGATAACAGTCCTATTACTCACAGGGACTGTATTAACACCTAAGAAGCAGACGCTTCTTAAGTGCGGAACCTTGGTAAATGAACTACTATCCATGCATACCAGTTAGGTACATAGATTGCTTCCGTGCGGTATTTAAAGACTGCGCAGAGTATTTTAAATAGAAAGAGGTGCCATTAAGAGTGATTTGGTAGGAGGGGGAGGGATTTAGATTAGACAGGGAGGAGACAGGGAGATACGATGTCCGTGTGGACATTGCACAGATAGATATGATAGCCCTATGGTACTCGTAAGTCCATAAGGTACCTAAAAAATGATAGGGATCTGTCCGAACCTAACTCACCCAGATCTGTAAGTACGGTCCAGGATCCACTACTATCCTTCATTTTAATTAACGGTCCTGGTAACCCAGGATACCCTTTTCCCACAAAAAAATTGTCTAACTCTTTCTTTAATATAACAATTGAATCTGCCATCACTATGTTCCCTGGCAATGAATTCCATATATTCACTGCCCTTACTGTAAAGAGCAGCTCTTTTTCTGGTTGTGAAACTTCCTTTCCTCTAACCTTAGTGGGTGTCCTGTGTACAGTCCTTGGGGTAAAAAGTTCCCATGAAAATTCTCTGTATTGACCCTTGATGTATTTGTATATATTGATTGTATCTCCCCTTAGACACCTATTTTATAAAGTAAACATGCCCAAACTGGCTAGCCTTTCCTCATAACTCAAGTTTAAGTTTTTACCCTGTATTAACTATATAGCTTTTAATATGATTAGTCTAATTCTGAGAAGTCTTGCTCCTGAGTCATTTTTATTATTATTCATTTAAGAGAAATACATGCATTTAATTCTAGGGGAAACCTATACACGCTGCTGTAAATATCAGATGCATAGTTTACCTGTGCTACTTTGTAGTCACAGAGTAGAGTAGCCAAACTCTGAAGAAGAACAGGTGCATCATTCTATAAAAAAAATATGGACAGATGTTAAACAATTGACCAGTTATAAGGCAATACATGAAATAATGAGCACTCACTGTGAGATGTGGGCATGCTGCATTAGAAATAAACAGATTAAAATATAAAACGTATAGTAGATGGGATTTTTTTTACCGCAACTCGAAATTGCAGTATAAAAATACATGTGTATTTCTGTGTTATATATAAAATTATTAAATTAGTTTACAAAGAGCACAACTCACAATGCAACATGTTTCTCCAAGGTTTGTGCCTTTTTATTGCAGTTGCTTTTATACAGGTCACAAATAAGGATTGTTTTTTTTCCCTTATTTTTTACACTAGGTGATGCAATATTTTACGTACAAATAAATTACTTTTTTTTATTGATAGTACCTTAAATAGCTGTTGAAGGCAGGTTACTTGTGAGACTGATGCAGCATCTGTAAAGATATAGAAAAGACACTGTAGTATAAAATTTTGCTAAGCTCAAGACTACCTAAAGTGAAGAATTTAATATCCAGAAATTTCACGGGGGAGAGCAATAAATCACTAGATACACCTTTTTTTGTTTTGCTGTTTCTTTTTTGTTTTGTTGCTTTTGACAATCATTTAAATCGTCACTAGTTTAATTTGCAATTATGTGGGGTGACATATCTTTGAATGATGATCCATTTATCCTAGACATATCACAGCTCTTTAAACAAATATAACAATATTATCTGATATTTTTGACTGGTTTAGATATTTAAATGCACCATTTTAGCCTAATTATAATTAGCATTGATTTTATTTATTTTTCTTTAAGGATAACCTGAAAAATAATTTCCTTACCAAAAGAGCTGCAGAAGGCTGCCAGCAAGAACACAACAGCTATTTTCATTTTGTTGATGGGACAGTCTCACACTCCAATCTTAATGATAATGCTTGTGAATTTACTGCGTATTCAACCTATTTATATGGAACAAAGGCACAAAGGGCATTGCCAGGATGCCAGCTACGTGGCCTCTAAGAAAAATGTGCCAAGTACAGCATTACACGCTATCTTGTGTTTTACTTCAGATATAGACAGATGTTCTAATTAATAAAACTGTTAACATATAAGGACAGTTTGTTCATTCTAACATTGATCTGCAAATCTTTGCTTTCTCAAGGTTGCATATGAATAAAAATAAACACAATGTAGGTTATCTCAAAGCAGTGTATTTGAAAGTCATTCCAAAAGCTACATCTGTGTTCATGTGGTCCTGAAATTTATTTAAACATGAAACTTTACAGTGCAATATTTAACTGTAATATTAACTACAATTTAAACACAGAACATATATTTCATATTTATTACATTTAGATTTTTCACAAGAAATAGGTGTTTCTATGGTAGATAACTAGAGACAGAATTCCAAGTTTCCCCCCATAATCGCTTTGGGTGTCAATTGGATAACAATCACTTTTTCATTCTGCACCTGAACACATGCTACCTGCAACCAACCAATCCTGACTTAAGAAAATTACACTTTTCACACCTTCTGACAAAGGGTCAGTGTGTGTGTGTGTGTGTGTGTGTGTGTGTGTGTTTGTATGTATGTGTGAGCTAATTTAGACTGCAAGCTCCAATGACATATGTGAATGTGAATGATTGTTTAAAATGATAAATCACTACGTTATTTTAGGGCATTTTAGGAAAACCTGTTAAAAAATAAATAATTATATTTTGGATTTTGAACTATATTCTCTTAATGCCACATAACAAAGGGGTAGATCCAGAACTACGTCCGTCTTCCATAGACGGACATAATTCAATGAACAATAGCTACTGTGCATGCGTAGTAGCTATTGTACGTAATCTGCGTATCGTTTCGATACGTAGATTGCGTATATACGGTCGAAACGATACGCAGATTATGTACAATAGCTACTACGCATGCGCAGTAGCTATTGTTCATTGAATTACGTCCGTCTATGAAAGACGGATGTAGTTCTGGATCCGGCCCAAAGTAACAAAATAAAAAAATAATACAACAGACTGGAATAGAATGATTTCCATATGGCTTACACATACAATATACAATGGGGAGAGACCAGGCATGTAAAACTCTGTTCCCAGGCTTTGTAAATATTATGAGCTGCCAGCCAGATCTGAAAAGAATGGACCACGGAGAGCCCCTATGTTTACTTGGATCACCATGGAAACTGCTGTAAATATGAAAAACTTAATTTTCATACGATAGGCATTATCGCATGAAAATTAAGTTTGTAAATAGATCCCAAGGTATCTATCTAGCTAGCTTTAGTAGTAGGTAAAACCAGAGTGGAACTGTAGCATTGTAACAACAGAATTTCTGCTAGCCCTGGTAAGTTGGCACCAAGGGTATTGGGCTCACTATAAAAAGTGCAGAACTTTACAATAATAAAAATAGCAGCTTTCAGCTTAATCTACAAAACTAAAAACATCTTTTCAAAATTAGCACAGAGCAATAGGGGATAAATGTTTAGCACCAGGGGCTGTTACCATGGTGCTGTTATTTATTAGTATGGGCAGCATGGTGAATCAAGTGGTTAACACTTCTGCCTCACAAGTGCTGGGGTCATTAGATTGATTCCGGTTCATTATCTTTGTGGAGTTTGTATATTACTTATGTGCATGGGAATTTTAATGACCTGTATTGTGTGTATGTGTGTGTTTGTTTGTTTGTTTGTGTGTGTGTGTATGTGTGAGCTAATTTATACTGCAAGGCTCTTTAGGAAAACCTGTTAATAAATAAATAATTATATTTTGGATGGTGGACTATATTCTCTTAATGCCACATAACGAAGTACCAAAACAGTAACAAATACAACAGACTGGAATAGAATGTTTTCCATATGGCTTACACATAAAATATACAATGGAGAGAGACCAGGCATACACATAGTAAAGCTGGCAGAATATTGCAGAAGAGAGGTAGAAGAATGACATAACCAAGCAGTAATCAAGGTAAAATTATTCACAAGTTGGGGAAGCAGAAGCAGCACATCAAACAGATGTTGCAGTTTAAGAGGGAGAACACAAGGAACAAGAGCTCTCAGTGTTGGATTTTCCATTTCCAGGGGGCAGGTTTTTTTTACTTTTTCTTGTGTTAAAGTAGTGTGGCCATACAGGATGCCTCATCCGACTGCAGTGCTTCAAGGTCTAGCAGAACAGCAGCAAACGCAGACAATGCCATCACTGTTGCAAATAATGGGCCATATTCAGATATCCGTTTGTTAAAAGTATGCAAACATACGCACAGCCGTGGCAAGGCAACACCCATTACACTTTGCTCACACAGATGGGTTGACGGTGACTTACAGGTGCCTCGACCACCCTTCTCATTAAGTGAGCATTTCCGAGCGTATAATGCCTCCGTATGTGCGTATCTAAAAAACCATGCCCTCCCCGTGCCCTCAAATGGTCCTTTAAATGCCTCCCCCACCCACTTACACAGATCTTTCTCCGGACGAATTATAAACACACCCCTCCGTACGGATCTTCCCACTTGCCATTCACAAGTCTGTGCCTAATGGACTACCATAGATTGCATAAATTTTGTTACTACGCATGCGCAGTTCATCGTATCGTAAAAATACACACGGAACTTCCCGCAAAAATGGCTCTCTAAATACGGCCCAATGTTTTGCAGCAGTGGACCAGGCAATGTTTGAGTTCTGTAGGTGCTGTATATAAGCAGATGGGAGAGAGTCTCCCAGGAGCATGATGCTGATGATATATCAGTCTATATATTCTTCCATTATAGGGTTCTATATAGTATATAGATCTATAATGGAGGAATAGGGCTCTATATAGTATAAAGGCCTTCTGGGGGAGGGGGGTATAAAAACTTTTATGTAACATACAGTAATTTGATCTTAATTAATGAGAAATATAGAGCCCTATTAGGGAGATATTCTATGGGGGTCCCTTTTGCTGCTGAGAAAATGATAATTTGCTCTGCAAACCTATCGCAGGACCCAACAGTTTCCGACGCTTCCGTCGAGACGGCTACACAGGTTAGTGCAGGGAAGGGGATGTATTTTACCAGGGTAGACTTAGTGTGTGACTGCGAGGTGGGGATGGATGGGAGAAAGGGAGATTTAGAGTTAGGCTGCGTGCAGGGGATGAATCACATAAGGGGAAGGTTAGGACAAGGCTGCGGGGAAGGGAGTGAAACAAAACCCAGAGAAAAAGCCCTCAACGGCACCATATAAGTGCTAAATAATTTTTGTAGAATCAGTAATAAATGGTAAAGATGATCAACACAAACTAAGCTGCTGCATCAAGTGCTGTGCTAGATTGTGCCAAATATCTTTCTAAACATGTATTCAAAAAACTACCAGTAATCATAAATTACAAACTGTGTATAAAAAACCAGAACTATAGAGGCTCACCAAAGGCAATAATAGTTATGTGTTACCACCAGGGCCGCCATCAGGGGGGGGGCAGCCAGGCCTAGTGTCCCAGGCCTGGACAGAGAGGGGGCCCGGGATAGCTCCAGGCCTCCTCTCTGTCCTGCCCAGGACACTAGTAAATGATCGTTGTTGGCAGAGGTCTGAATGCCTTGCAGTTCAGACCTGTGCATTACCGTTCTGAAGGTCCGGGCCCATGGCTGTGACATCATCACATGTGGTGCAGCGTCGTCGGACTGCCGGATGCAGAGGAGGTGGGAGCGCGCACCGCGGAGGAGAGGTGAAGTAAGTGACTCCTGTGGAGGGCTGGTGGCGCATATTGATAAATTTAGGGGGCTGGTGGCAAATAATTAGAGTACATGGGGGGGGTGCTGGTGGCTCATGATGGGAGTATTGGGGGGGAGGGAGAGGATACAAATACATTTTTATTTTAACATACAAACACCTGTATGTATGTTAAAATAAAAATGTTTATATTAACATGCATACACCTATCAGATATATATATATACACATGCACACACCTATCAGATGTTTGTGTATATATATATATATATATATATATATATATATATATATATATACATACAT
>WWET01002753.1:143755-155512 GCA_011038615.1 Limnodynastes dumerilii | reverse complement strand
AGTATTGTGGGGGGGGGCAAGACTGGAGACACATGATGAGAGTATTGTGGGGGGGACTGGAGACATATATACATACACATATCTAATAGATGGATGCATGTTAAATAAAAAAAAATTCCAGGGGGGGCCCTGCATTTTTTCAGTCCCGGGCCCCACCATATCTGATGGCGGCCCTGGTTACCACAGGCTTATCTATAATGGGTGCAGTGTATGTAGTGCACACAGGCCCCTCAGAACAGAGGGGCCTGTGGCATCCTACACCCAGGGTGGAAGGGGGGCGATTCAGCATCTATTTCTTCCCTCTAAAATTCTTCTGGAGGGAAGATATAGAAGATATAGATGCCGAATGAGCCCCCCTTCCTCTGTTGTGTGTCTATCCAGTCTTTCTGCCTTTTGTATCTATTCAGTGTTTCGGAAAGCAGAGGGTTAAAGAATTTTAACTTGAGCAAAGGTAAACTAACAGCGTGGGGGTGAGACGGAAAGTGTCACTCACTGTTTGGTGTCTTCTCATAGGTTAAGTGGCAGTAGGTGGAGTCGGGCCTCTTGTTGTAATAAAAGCGGCTGGAAGCCTTGGGTCTGCCTCTTTTTTCCCCGTTTGGATTCACCCTCCCTCCCTCCCTCACCGGTAGCTGGGTAGCTGTTTAGAAGGGTATTGCCAGTTTGAGGGGGCTTTTTTGATAGCGTAGGCGGAAAGCAGGTTTATTTCTTTATTTGGATAATATGTATGTTTTAGTCAACATGTTTGTGTTTGGGACTGTGCGTCAATTTGATGTCCTTTGGATTGCGAGTTGCAATCCCCTTTGAATTGATTGAATTAATCATGTGTGTGTGCTCATGGTTGTAGGTTGTGGACACGTTCATATGGACGGTCCCGCGTGGTGCTTCAGTTAAGCACTGTACCTACGTTGTTGGATTCTCATTCACTGGTTTATGTGTGTTTTGTTGAGTTGACAAGTTTAATGCAGTTGCGAATGTTTATCACTATGATGCTTTGCTTATTCATCGTTTATACATTTATGTTTACGTGATTAATTATTAATAATAACCTGCTTTCTTGGCCCCCATCAATTATAATTTGGCTTATCCAATTCTCATCGTCTAAATTAATAAAATTTAGTTCCCAACATTGTGGTCAGTGTCGTTACTTATAGTATAACTTTAAATTAATGTTTATGTTAAGGGTCACAGTAATTCACGCCCATCACGCGTAGTACGTTTATGCCCCCTACTTATCTTTTTTCAGTGTTTCTGCCTCTTCCTTGTGTCCATCCAGTCTTTCTGCCTCCTCCTTATGTGTCCATGCAGTCTTTCTGTCCTCTCCTTTTCTATCCATCGAGTGTTCAACCGCCTCCTTGTGCCTTTCAGGAGTTTCTGCTCCCTCCTTTTGTATCCATCCAGTCTTTCTGACCCCTCCTTGTGTCCTTCCAGTGTTTCTACCCTCTCCTTGTGTCCATGCAGTCTTTTTGCCTCCTCCCTTTGTCCACCCAGTCTTTCTGTCCCTTCCTTGTTTCCGAGCACTCTTTCTGCCCATCCTTGTGTCCATGCAGTCTTTTTTCCCCCTCCCTTTGTCCATCCAGTCTTTCTGCCCCTTTCTTGTATCCATGCACTCTTTCTGCACCCTCCTTGTGTTAATGCAGTCTTTCTGCCCTCTCTTTGTGTCCATCCAGTCTTTCTGCTCCCTCCTTGTGTCCATCCAGTCTGTCTGCCCCCTCCTTGTGTCCATCCAGTCTGTCTGCCCCCTCTTTGTGTCCATCCATTCTTTCTGTCCCTCCTTGGGTGACCATCTAGCCTTTCTTACCCCTTTCAGTCAGAAATCCTATTCATAAACAAATTTATTTTTTATTCATAATTCTTACCTGCTTTTTCCTCGGTGTCTTCTCCCCATCGTTGTGCACCCTCTCTGCAGTAAATACGCTAATGCGAGGTGACCTAAGCAAAATGTTGATTGATTAGACTTGGTCCCACACAGATTCTGACCTCCGTACAGCCAGTACTGTACTGTGCAGACCTCTTCAAGTGTGACTTACCTTAAGACAGGCGTACAGCACTGACAGTCAATCCTTAAGCAGCTAAGCTGCTGCACTGCACTGCAGTTGATATACCTAAGGCTCGTTTGTTAGTGCTGTACTGTGGAGACCTCACAATATAGTACTGACAGCTGATCATTAAGCAGATGATGTGCCGTGCTCAGCTGTATAAGGATTGTTTGCCAGCTGCCAGGGACAGTCTCAGTCGTTCCCCCGTAGTGCGGACTGTGTCCACCCCTTGGCAACTGACAGCCAATCCTTAATCTGCTGTTGTGCCCGCATTGGCACACACACTTGGTTTTGGTAAACCTTCCCCCACCCAACAGGGCCCCTTGAATTCCTCAAATCTGTTCAGTGCAAAGGCAGTGGAAGAAAAGGAAAAACACTTAAATTTATCAGGTGACCTTGCTGGAGCACCATCCTAACAGGAAACTTCCTGGTAAGGCCTATTTCCAATTTGCACCTGGAAGTGGAGTCAAAATTAGATAGACATTTTTAGTGGGAAGAGGGTAGGATCCCAGAGAAGAGTGATTAGTTGAAGAAGGGGGAGAAAATGGGATTTAAGGGACGGGTTGAGTGAGGAGAGGACATAATACTTTTCCTTAATGTAATAACTGCTTTTCATTGCTTCTATTAAATGAATAGAAATTTTTGTTGTGGATTAAGGAAAACATTATATGGTTCAACCTATTTTGGATCTCCTGCGATCCCTCTCTTTATAATTGAAGTTATTCCATATGAAACAACTGCCAAACTGTTACAATCTGGGGAAAAAAATCCCTGCTGACCCACGATGACGTCCTATTTCTCCCTGGCTCCGCTACTGTCCTTCATTTAAATTAGCGGTCCTGGTAACCCTGGATGTCCTTTTCTGCTAAATATTTATCTAAGCCTTTCTTAAACAAGTGAAACTGCCATCACAACCTTCCCTGGCAGTGAATTCCACATCCTCACTTCCCTTACTTTAAAGAACCCTTTTCTTTGCTGGTTGAGAAACTTTATTTCTTCTAACCTTAGTGGATGACTCCGTGTCCTATGTACAGTCCTTGGGGTAAAACGTTCCCATGAAAGTTCTCTGTATTGACCCTTAATGTATTTATATATAGTAATCATATCTCCTCTTAGACGCCTCTTTTCTAAAGTAAACATGCCTAAACTGGCTAGCTATTCCTCATAGCTCAATGACTACATACCCTTTATTTTGTCGCCCTTCTCTGAACCCTTTCAAGTTCCAAAATGTCTTTTTATGGATTGGTGCCCAGAACTGAACTGCGTATTCGGGATGAGGCCTTACCAATTATTTATATAGTAGCAAAATTACACAGTCTTCCCTTGCATCTATGCCCCTTTTTATGCATGCTAATACTTTATTGGCCCTTGCAGCTGCTGCTTGGCATTGAGCATTATTGCTAGGTCTATTGTCCACAAGCACTCCCAAATCCTTCTCCATTAAAAATTCTCCTAAATTTACCCCATTGAATCTATAGATTGCATGCTTGTTTTTGATCCCTAAATGCATAATCTTACATTTATCTATGTTAAATCTCATCTTCCATTTGGCCGCCCAATCCTCCAGTTTATTCAAGTCTCTCTGCAGAGACACTACATCTTGTTCAGATTCAATTTCCTTACATAATTTAGTGTCATCTGCAAAAATGGAAACCTTGCCCTCTAAATCATCACCAAGGTCATTGATAAATATATTAAAAAGGAGTGGTCCCAGCACAGAACCTTGAGGTACACCACTTAAAAAATTTGACCAATTAGAATAAGTTCCATTTATCACAACTCTCTGTTCCCTGTTCTCCAACCAGTTTTGATCCAAGTACAAATGTTGTTTCCTAGACCCAATTCCCTTATTTTGTGGACTAATCTATCGTGTGACACTGTATCAAAGGCTTTTGCAAAATCTAAGTAGACCACATCCACTGCACTACCCTGGTCTAAGTTCAAACTAACTTTTTCATAGAAGCTAATTAGGTTAGTTTGGCATGACTTGTCTTTCACAAATCCATGCTGATCCTGTATATTATCCCTTAGTATACCTTACAGAAGTTTCCCAACTATTGATGTCATACTTACAGGTCTATAATTACCCGGTTGTGATCTTATTTCCTTTTTAAACAGCGGCACTACAGCTGCTATACGCCAGTCTCTTACTACACAGCCTGATGAAATTGAGTCTATGAAAATTAAAAACAACGGTTTAGCAATTGCTGAATGTAGCTCCATAAGAACCCTTGGGTGTATGCGATCAGGGCCAGGAGCTTTATTTATCTTAATTTTCTTCAACCGCCTTTGGGCTTGAGAATATCAGCTAGAATCTGATTGGATGCTATGAGCAACATCTCCACTTTTCCAAACCCGCAGCTTAGTAAATCTGGCCCCTAGAATCATTCCTTTCCAGTTCCATGTTCCACAACCACAAGTTATTAGGTTAAAACCCTTACAATAATGGAGAGACATTTTAAAAACTAAGGGGTTTTACTCTTGTGCAAAATCTGAATACATTGTCATACAAATTAGAACTCATTTTATAATTTTGATCATAGCCAGGAATTTTAAACAAAAAAACTGAATTATTATACCCTACTAGTGGTTTAATTATGAGAATGTAGATGCGGTCTCTAGGTAAGCACGTAGATAAGACCAAACAATCTTTTATGATTAGAATAATATTACATCTCAGGAACATTTTTTAAGTATTGAACCATAGGGTTTCAAGACATTTTGTACATTTCCACCAAGGCTGCCTTGAAAAAGCCAAATGCAAAACGCGCGTCATATGATACCTATCTACAGTTATAAGTTACAAGCTAATTACTCTGCCTAACAGCTAACATTAACTAAGACAGCGCATGCAGCTGCTTCTACAGTCACAAGTTAGAAGCTAATTACTATGCCTAACAGCCAATATTAACTAAGACAGCGCATGTAGCTGTTTTTCACTACTTCTGTTCGTGTCCACATTGTCTGTTATTTATTTATTTGCAACTAGAATTGAAACTAATAACTACAATTAATAACAGTGTAAAAATCTATTTATATAGGACCTGATTAGGTCCATACAGCGACTAATTTGATTTAAGATTAGTATCACTGTGCATAAGTCAAACCTGCTAATAATAAATATTTAGCAATAGAACACGAACCCTCTAACTTATATCGGTATCAAATTTACTTTGGGATACCGATTGATCTCATACAGTGGGACCTATTTAAAATATGTGTCTATATCTGACGTTATTATATAAACTATAGATAAAAGTACTCCTATTAAATAGGCTGCATTCAAGCTATGTATATATATTGGACACAGAGACAGATCCGTTACCGTTGATTTTAGATTCCTCCCCTTACCCCTTACACTTGTTTTAAATATTCGCTTTTTAATGCATACCAAATAAAACTTATGTTTTACTCAAATAATTAAATTAAATATAGGTCACTGGAGATGATGTGTGCGCGCGAATAAGTCCACAATTTTTCTTTTGTTTTTGATATTATGTACAGTATGTGGTACTTAGCTGCACCTATGTGCTAAATAAACTAATATAATTTCAAGTTACAAGACACAGTATATTCTCTCTATACCACTATCAGTGCGAGTATCCCAATATATAATACATTTCCACCATGCCAGAAATAAGTCCTAACAGGGAGAGCTATAGAAGTGGTGAATCTAAGCTAATGCAGAGAGAATTATATTGGATTGTGAATCTTAATACATTATCTACAAATTACCTGAATGAGGGCTTTAGTCTCACTCTCTTCCTTTATTGTATCCAGGCACATGTTTATTATTATATTTTTTTATATTTATTTTTAGCCTTTTATATTAATTAATCCATTAATTTTAGAAATGGCCCATCTTCTTGGTATAAGGATGTGTGTTTATGTCCTTTAATCACCAAATTGTATTGTTAATAAGCTTTTTGCATATATTTGTATTTATTATTCATGGATTTATAATTTTACTTACTTCGGATTTTATAACTTGCATTTTTGTTATTATTATATAAGGTCATTTATATATTATCATTTGGTTAACATTGTGAAATAACTTTTTTGTATAAACTAGACTAACGTTAATAAGCATTGTTTATGTTAACGCTATCAGCCTGTGTCTTACCATGCCCCCTGAAAAAGTCATGGATTTGGAGATGTGCTGATTGTTGCTTGTGTTCTTTATTGCACGTGTTGTTGGCTGTTTTCCCAACAAGATCTTTGGTTGAACACAAGTTTCAACTAATTCTCAGCTTTAAAGACATGATCAGAGACAAATCAGCCACTTTGCCCTTTTTAAGCTAGTTACATATGCGCAATGCAAAAGAAAAGTTTATACCTTAAAAAAGATGTAAGCAGCAATGCTGCATCAGGTCCATTGTGAGAAAGAAGACAAAATGACAGCATCCTGCAGAGCTTTTTTTCTTGTTCCATAAATAAGAAATTACATTTCTTGTGTGTAAATTAAATGGAACTGAATTGAATTTGCTAATCTTTAAAAAGTTAACATCATGGGCAAATAAAGTTTTCTCAGTATTTATATTTCTGTGTTTTACTATAATTTGTAGAAATGAGTGTCTCAGATTCTGTTAAATCTGATAGATCTGAATTTCGGGGTTCTGAGTTGAATGAGACAGGACCAAATTCAGGTCCAAAATCAAGGCAAAACACCATTAACCCTCCTATGACTGACGCTGCCCTCCAGGCGACATACCCCAAACCATGAAATAAACACACAGACAACGTTATGGATTTTAAAAGGGGGCATAATTTATTAATTGGAATTTGAATTATGACTATAGTTTTGGAAGTAGGTGGGCAGCAACATGCAGGCGGGGAACAGCAGTGTGAAGGATGATGTACAGCAGACAGGCAACCCCTGTCAAGCGCCCCCCAGGTAGTGGTCAGAGCCGGGTACTAGCCCCCCTTCACACGTGCACGCAACCAGCGGCAGAAAGGAAGTCCCGCCGTATGGCTTGGACTCCTAACCAACAATCCAGGGGTGTACCTACCACTACCATATACACAAGCCCATTACCCCATGCGCTGGAATACTGCTGTTCCCCAAATGCTACCGCCACAGCGGGATACCCTCAAGTAAACCCGCCCGCCAACCTACTGAGCTAAAACTGCAAATAAATTCTGTGTAAATAATACCATACCCTGATCAGAAAGGTGCACCCCATCGCTCCTAAACAAGTCCGAGTTACTGCGAGGAACATTAGGATGGTGAACCACTTTACCACCTATATTGTACACAAATTTAGCCAGAGATCGATTTATTTTTTGCCTATTCAGCTCAATGGCCTTAACCGAACGCGCCCCCTGCCACACACGCCTCGGAAGAATTTGTGACCAATACAGGGACATTGTAGGGAATGCAGCACGAACCGCCAAGAGGTCACTCTTGGCAACTCGCATAAACTCCGCCAATTTGGTATGTACTAAATCATTCCCACCGAGATGTATCACCAAACAGTCAGGCACCCCACATGACACAATAGCCTGATAGCAAAGCCGCGGCAGCATATCCCAGGTCATGCCGCGTACCCCGAGCCAGTCTAAGTCCCATCCAGAGAGTTCAGGAGGTGCACCTCTCCGTTCTACAAATGTCCTAGCCCAAAAAAGATTAGGCCTACGGAGAAATAGCACCCGCCGACTGCGGGGCTTTCCACCTGAAAAACAAATGACCCTAACGCATTAGTGACCACAACTAAACACCTTAACAATACCCGAACATCTATGCACAGTCAAATTATAATGACAACCTGTGGAAGCAAACGCAAGTTAGGGGAGAGGAGGGGGTGGGATTGCAGGGGGAGGACGGCACCTGTAGAGTCAGGACGACACCAACGGGGGCAAATACTCCAAAACCTCCAGGGTTAAGCAACGTTCAATCAGCCACCCTACTAAAGAGGAAAAAATGGAGAAATTCCCCAGTGCCCCCACCGAAGCGGCAAGCGATGATTAGTCTAGCTCGCCCTGACTCGAGTACCGCCCCTAACAAATACACGCAACTAACGCTACCCGAAACAATGAGGTCTCAAAATCATCTCTGGCAACCTCAGCTAATACACGCATGAGGTCCACCAAGATTTTTGTGCTGATGGGCTGTCGCGAATCCAGGCCAGCCGGCCTCAACCGCGCCCAGCCCCGCAGCACCCTGTCAACGACAAAACCTTTAGTGATATCACACCCATCATACAATTTTGAATAAAAAGCAACACCTGCTAATAGAGAGGACATGGATGCGCGCGATCTCCCTGCTTTAAATTGTTCCCACAACCAAAACAACAAAACTGATTTAACAGACTTACCGGCCCTAACTTTCGCATTCTTATAGGCCAACCACTGCCCCCAGGCCTGACGGTACTTTCGGAGAGTGGCCGGGGCTAGGGAACTGTCCGCCAAGGACCTCAAGCCGGCCGCACAATCTGCCAGAGATGAGACGGGCATGACAAGCCTGACGCTTGGGCCTGCGGCGCCAGCTCCCTAAACCTGGGCCAATCAAAACGCGAAAGCGCATCTGCGATACCATTATCAATGCCTGGAACGTGCCTCGCGCGAAACCTAATGTTAAATTTCAAACATTGCAACACAAAATACCTTACCAAATTTATGGCCGGAGGTGAAGAAGCCCGCTGACCATTGATGGCCTGGACCGCACCCAAATTGTCGCACCAGAATAAAATGTCCTTATCCTTTAGGGCAGAGGCCCAAATAACCACTGCTGCGACAATGGGGAACAGTTCCAGAACCAGCAAATTAGCCGTGAGGCCGCTGTCACGCCACTCAGGAGGCCAAGGGGACGCGCACCACTCCCCTTGAAAATAGGCACCAAAGCCCATCGCTCCTGACGCATCCGTGAACAACTCGAGTTCACGATTAGATGCCACCGGTGCCAACCAAATCCTCGTCCCATTAAAGTCCGCCAAAAATTCCAACCAGATCCGCATGTCGTCCCTGATGCCAGCCGACAAATGGACGAAATGATGGGCCCGCAACACCCCGGCCGTGGCTTTTTGCAAACGCCTGCAGAATATTCGCCCCATGGGTATCACCCTGCACGCAAAATTTAAAAGGCCCAATAGCGACTGGACTTTCTTAAGAGGAGAGCGCCGACGGGGAAGCAAATCACGCAACACGGAACGCAGTTTTTCGACCTTATCCGCTGGGAGACGACAAGATCCCTCCACCGTGTCGATTTCAATACCTAAGTACGACAGGCAAGTGGTGGGACCTTCCGTTTTATCATCTGCCACCGGCACTCCGAACCTCCAAAACAATGCTTTGGCAGAGAACAGAGCATCGGCGCAGATATTCGTACCGGCCGGACCGACGAACAAGAAATCGTCCAAATAATGCGCCATAGAAGAGTGCCCAGCCCCCACCGACACGGCCCAATGCAGGAAGGAGCTGAACCTCTCAAACAGCGCACAAGAAATAGCGCAGCCCATAGGCAAGCACAAATCCACGAAATATCCTTCCGGCAGCCTGAAACCCATGAATCTGAAGGATTCAGGATGCAACGGAAGGAGCCGAAAGGCAGATTCCACGTCGAGCTTAGCCATAAGGGCATTCGCACCATTGGACCGCACAATACCGACCGCCTCCTCGAAGGATTGATAGCGTACCGAGCATTCAGCGGGGTCAATCGCGTCGTTCACCGACATGCCAGCAGGGTACGACAAATGTTGGATCAAGCGAAACTTCCCCGGCACCTTCTTTGGGACAACCCCAACCGGGGACAGGATCAGGTTCGGCAGCGGGGGAACGGGAAAAGGACCCGCAACCCGCCCCAGCCGAACCTCATCCATCACCTTACTCAGAACCACCCCTGGTAAATCAGTAGCAGAACGTAAATTGCGCTTGCCGCCCAAAATCAACTGGCCCCTAATGGGCAACTTAAAACCAACCGTAAAACCTGCGCGTAACAAAGCCGCGGATGCCCTATCCGGATAGCAATCTAACCAGGCAAGCATATGTTCCACTCTAACCGGGGATGGAGCCTTGACCAGCTGACCTACCGGGGGGGGAGGCAGGGCTCTCTGACCTGCCCCCCCCGGTCGGGGCTGAGCAGCGCGGGGGGAAGAGCAGTCACGCGCAGGGTGGGGGCCGCCGCAGCGCACGCAGGCATGCCTGTACTTACAACCTGCCCCTCTAGTACACCTCCCATTATTAAACGTGAAGCATTTCGGTCTAAAATTACCAAACTGCTGACCCCGAAAGGACTGGGCACCCCCTTTTGCAGGCGGACCCTTGGAAACTTTCTTGGGTGGCTGAGAAACCCGCAGCCACAGGGCCATGTCCTGGGAACCGAAGGCTATACTCTTACGCCCGCCGAATTTCTTCCGGAAACGCTCGTCGTACTGCAACCATAGCCCGGCCCGCGCAGTCGCATGCCTGTCCTGTATGAGGTACAGGTACTTCCACACATCCAGAGACTCCGCGGGACGCCGCTCCAAATAGCAAGTGGTAAATACAACGAAGCCCCCCAACCAATTAATGAAGGACCTGTAACTCTCCTCCCCAACACCACCTTTCGCCTTAGCCGCCGCGAGACCCTTTTTACCGTCGTAAGTAACACAAAACATATTGACGTATTGACCTCGATTTATGCGCTCCCTGGAAGTCGCTCTGATATCCCATGACACGTCGGTAATATCCGTGAGGGCCGGAGGAGGGCCAGACCCCTTACGCGGCGCCGCTGCTGCAGAAGCCCCTGATCTAGTCGCAGCTCCCTTCTTAGCCTTGTTCTGCTGTGCCAGCGCCCTCTTCAGCAACTTCATTATTTTACTCGGGTGCAACTAAGAATCAGATGACCCCGCGCTTGAACTAACAGACCCCACTGCATCATCAGACACAGGTAACTCACTGCCAGCTGCGTCCTCTCCAGATTGCTGAGCCGCCGCGCCCGCCAGGGCCCCCACCACGCCGGATGGGCCCGGCTGTTCATCATCCTGCACCGCGGCCATCGAGACCGGCTGCGCTACGAGTAAATCACCTGGAGGACAAAGGCTGTTAGTATCCGACAGAGAAACCACATTCGCCGCAGGCGCGCTCGAACCCCCCGCGGCTGACACACCAACAGGCACCACAGGAGGGGGTTGGGTAGGCCCGGTGCCGGCAACAACTGGTAAGGGAATTGGGGTGGGAACCCTGGATACTGCGGCATTGGAGGCAAATGGGGAGGGAAATACTGCGCAGCAGGAAGAGCCTGCCACGGGGAGGGCAATGTGTAAGATGCCCCCCAGGGCCAGGCCTCCGACCCCGAGGGACCCCCAGCAGCCTGGACCAAACCACCGTGCGCAGCCCCACTTGGAAGCAAAGGCCCCGGAGCAGAGAACCCCGGAGCCTGTGTGGTAAACAGGGAGCCCACCGGACTAGCCTGAGCAGAGGAGCCCAAAGGGAACTGCAGGAGACTACCCAGGGAGGCGTCGGGCACTGAAGCAGGTGAGTACTGGGCTGACCCCTGTGACAGGGACAGCCCCTGCTGCGCGCCCAAAACACTCTCCCTGTCCTGCAGCCTGCCCCCCCTGGCCCCCCTGCTGGTGCTACGACCAGCCCTCCGCTTACGCCCCCTAGCAATGCTGACCCCCGCCGGGGTCACCATAGTGGAGGATAGGACCGGGTCCCCAACATGCCCCCCAACACCTGACCTAACGGGCACCCCTACCTGCAGCGAGGGCCCAGAACGCGACCCCGCGGACCTGTCGCGGCTCCC
>WWET01002753.1:133041-143427 GCA_011038615.1 Limnodynastes dumerilii | reverse complement strand
CCCCAACAAGCAAAACCTAACCCCCCTTAAAGCAGCAGTACCCATTACATGTCCCTGGGGCAAGCAGCCTGCAGTCAAGGAGGTTATTTGCTCTCGTGCTTATTCAAGCACTCATTTTTATTTATTTCCCCAAAATGACAGATCTTGCAGTTTTGCATTCTGCAGCCTGAAATCTCTCATTATTTGACCACTATTTTGAGTTCAGAATCACTGCTCTCGCATGTTTGCAAGGGATTAAAATGCTCTCCCTCTTAATTCTGGAGCCAATTTAGATAAAAAAACATTGGTGGTGAAAGAATGTTGTGTGTTATAGCTTTACTATTGTTAAATAACCCAACAGCCCTTATTAGGGCTCTTTTTATTTTTAAAATATAGGAGGCACATTACACAGTGCGCAGTGTATTTCTAGAAAGAAGACTTTACACTAATTCAGTGTAATACAGTGTAATACTAGGCCATTTTTGGCTATGTAGTGGACACATTAACGAGAAGAACGTTATTTTTTTCTGCATTGTCTTTAAGAAGAATATTTACTTGCAATGGGCCTGATCCAGAACAACGCCTCTGAGCGAATTTACCCGTGGCTGAGACGTAAAAATCGCTGTTTTGTACGCACTGCGCATGCGCACCATAGAAAATACGCACATTGACGTAGCGTAACTGTGAACATATGGGCCATTCACGTATGTGTCACGTAAATACTTAAATGTGGGCATGCCAATTTTACATTTTAACAAAATACGTCTGAAATACGTGAAGTAGGCGGGGGGTTGTATTTAAAGTGTACAGTGTGGGCGTGCTTAGCTGTGTAAATTCGTCCAGCCCATACGTACGTGTGCGTATTACTGCGGTTACGTTGGAAAAAGTTAAGGTAGGGTTTGGAAAGCGTATCTTAACAAAATACGTCCGTGCAAGGGGTGTGCCGAGGGGAGTGTAACGAATTTACGCGCACGAAAATACGCTACACGAAGACACGTACGGCAAACGTTGTTCTGGATCTACCCCAATGTGACTGCTGACTACTCAATTACACACTCTAGCAATTCTGTAGTGTAGAGTTATATACATTACACACTACTATTTTCCCATTGTGCAATTCAATTTTTCCTGTATTGTGGAGTCAGTTTGCTAAAATTTATAAGTGGGGAGCCGGAGCAACATCTCCACTTTTCCAAACCCGCAGTTTAGTCAATCTGGCCCTTAGAACCAAAAACCACAACCACAACCAAAAACCAGGGGATCAGCGCTTATCTCTAATCGAATTTCACAGAAAATTTCTGTTTCTCAATTATTTCTTTTACAGGATTTTAGAAGAATGTAGTCGTGAGACAGAATAGCAGATTAGATCTGATGAATAATCTACACAGATTTATTAAAATATATACCAGGCAGGAGCTGCAGTAATGGAATTCTCAATTTTTATAACTGTACCAATGTTAATTATTATCCTAATAATGTGGAAAAATATTCATTTTGAATCATTATTTCACAATTAATGCACATTCGCATTATTTTCAGATATTAAAGACAAATGTTTGCCATAAAAATGATTTATTGCAGGGTTGTAGAAGAAAACACAGCAGTCATTCCCATAATATATATGTTTTATGTGATCTACATAAACAGGAGTTTGTAGTGTAATGAGAGAGGACTACAGATATTAGAATAAAGGAGTTTCCAGCCTCTGTTGTGTTGCCTGAAAAATAAGAGATTTGAATAATTACAGATATGTTCTTCCTAATACACAGGTTTGTCATATTTACCATTTTAGCAAGCATTAATAAAGAGAAGGGAACAGGAAGTATGTCTATCATATAAATATATAGAGGAGGCATGAAAATACTAAAGACAGTGTTTATTGTTTTACTTTATTACTAATCCGATATACATTGTACAGTAATATAAAATAATTTGTTGTCAGTCCCTGCTTAGAAACTCTGCTTTCCAAAAGTGGGACATCCAAAAATTCCCTTTTCGGATGTCCCTATTTTTTTTTTTAGAATGGGTGAGTATGCCGTTAAGCATACTTCACCCATTCACCTTAGAAAACTGCGATATCCCTCCGCCGCACCTCCGCCACTGGTATCGCTGGACCAAGGGACAGGTGAGTAAACTATTTGTGCGGGGTAGGGAAGGTTAGGGTCAATCTGTAGGGGAGGGAGGGTTAGGGTCAGGCTGCAGGGGAGGGTTAGGGTCTGGCTGCAGGAGATGGAGGGTTAGGGTCAGGCTGCAGGAAATGGTGGGTTAGGGTCAGGCTGCAAGTAAGGGAGGGTTAGGGTCAGGCTGCCAGGAAAGGAGAGTTAGGGTAGTGAGAGGGGAGGGTTAGGGTAAGAATTAGGGAAAGGAGTGGGGGACTATTTTAACTCACTTTTTGGTGCACGGAGCTTTCGGTGCTCCGTGGATCGATTGCTATGTCTCATCGAGGCATATGCAATTGAAATCCCAGCCAGTTCGCAACTGGCTGGGAGGAAACGGCTGTTTCGAAAATCAGCCATTTGGACCGGAGACCCACACCCAAATTAGTTAATATATAGCCAATGCGATTGCCACTGTGCTTCTAATGGAATGATCCTGTAAGGATACCAAAACAGGGTCAGAAGATCTGGTAAATGAATGGGCTGGGTATACAAACTACTTGATTGTCCTGGCAATTTGTTGAGAGCTGGGGAAATCATGCAAGTGTGTACCCAGCATTAATTAAGTATGAATTTCTTACAGCGTTTAACCATTATACTGATCACATACTATTATGTATGTTGTTGTGTCTGATGCCTGCTGCTAATAGTATAAAATAAATGAATTAAAATAACTAAATGGTGCTAATTATTTTATTTATTTGGATATCATAACTAATGAAAATGGTTTATAGACTTTATTATATTTAATGAGACCATTATAGACCACTCTATTGCCTATTAAAGGATACATATTTATTTATTAACTGGTTTTTATATAGTGCTATCAGATTATATAGAGCAAAATTTTTCAGTCCCCGCCTCACTTGAGCTACATACTAAGTACCCTAAGACATACACACACAGATATTAGGGTTAATCTATTCAGCAGCCAATTAACCTAGTAGCACGGTTTTTGGAGTGTGGAAGGAAACCGGAGTAGCTGAAGGAAACCCACGCAGACACACAGATAACATGCACACTCCACACAGATAAGACCTAATCCAGGAATCAAACTCACAACCTCAGTGCTGTGAGCCGCAAGTGCTATTCACTGAGCCACCATACTGCCCCACATATCCATAAACTCCCTATCTAGCTGCAATTAAAAGTGTATGTTTTAAAATATATACAGTATTATATTGAATACGTTGTACTGTGCTGATGTACTATAATGTTGTTGCTTTATTGTTCATATATTTAATAATTTAGTGGGAAATTATTCAGACAAGCAATAGATAAAATCCAAATAACACATAACAATCAATGACTTTAACCTCACATTATTATATTTAAAATAAATAGTTTTTGTTTACACAATAACATGCATTAATATTTCATTTTGTTATTTTATTTCAGAATCATTGTGTAACCAAAAAAATTCAAAATAAAAATGGATGTAATATACAAAATAGCAAAGTCACCGAGACACTATGCAATGTCCCTTGTTACAGACATAAAAACCTGATTGCTTGAATAGTGCACACGCACATAACCCAGCGCCAATCATAAACTTATGATAGCCTTCCTGAGTGATCCAGTTATCGTGTGTTTTTGTACTGTACTTCCAACATATTGGTTCAAGCTATGCAATATTCTCTAGCTCATAAGGTGTAAAATGACTGAACAACCCATTTATTGTGTAGCCACTTAAGAGCAGTGTACAGTACATTTGATCATGTATATACTGTATTTATTACTTACTGTTAGGCTTGTGTTTTCTTTGTAGCTTTCTACAAACCCTCAATAATCTGAGTAAGTCCTCCAGTAACATCAGCCACAATTGTCTATAAAATAAAGATATACTTAGAGCATATGCAGAACTGTTTGCCAAGTATGAACAAGACTATCTTTAATTTATGTCTGTATAATCCACTGTGTATTATATATCATGCCCTGGTGTGAGATATCTACATTTGTTCACTGAGAAAATTAAACTATAAGCTTAAAGTATTCTGCTGACTGAGAAAATCATGCGGTTCCACCAAGTATTTACTCATTGAGTGAAAGAACTTATAGGATTTGATCAAGAGTATTGTGTATTATGTGCCATGTACCATGTATTATGTGGACACTCGCTTTGTACATAGGGCTGCTGGCAATTTGAACATCCAGGACCACCTTGTATTTTTTACCTGAGACTAACATGTAACTTGTATAGGCTGCTGCATTACACTATTTTTTCTGTACATACTCATTTACATGTTTCAGTGGTGTACTCATTCCCTGTACTACCTATCCAGAAACATGTATACACATTTTCTGTGCTTTAAATGTGTTTCCCCTATGCTAAAACTGGATCAGTTCCGTAGAGTGGTTGTTTATGATATAAAGGGAATAATCTTACCAGAATGTTAGCCATCTTTCCAAGAAAATCTTCCTGTAGTATCAAAGAAACATAGTATTAAAGTATAAAACATATACTATATGAATAATACATGTAATACATGTAATAATAATAACAAATGCTTTAGTTCAGATAATAATAATAATAAAATTTAAATTTGCATACCAGCATACTGCAGGCAAGACCTCTGATGTCTTCAGTAAGAGCATGATCATTCTGAAATTGCAAACGAAAAATAAGCAAAGAGAATTTTACTTAATGAGCTGATTTACTAAGTTACTCAAAATGGTGGTTGCTCAAATTCATTTATGGGTTTATATAAACAAGTGCATGAAAGGCAGGGGTTATCTGCACAGAAACAAAGGAAAGAATATGCTGCAGCAACACTGCTATTAACCATTAGCTAAACAGCCATTCTATCTGTAAAATACAATGCAGAAATATTAGTTAAACACACAAATATATGATAGACCACCTGCCAATTTCAAGGCATTTCTGTTGAGGTGGTCCAAACTCGAAACAGTTCCTCACTATTGGCTAAATGGTGGCCCTAACTGTTGTCTAAATGGATGGTGGCTACTCAAATCAAGGTATACAGTAGGTTAATATGACAGGTGCATGAAAGGCAGGTTGACTATTCAAGCCATTAAGATAAAACTAACATTCTGAGAATGAAGAAATTAGACTTACGATAAAGTCACCCAGGATTGGAATTTCTTGCTAAATATTAAAGATAGATAAAGTTATTAATTTTCATAACAGAACAGAACAAGGAATGCAGAAAATAACCTTTTATCATATACTGTTTATTGCTAATGAATTATGAATCCATAAAGAGGGGTGTGGGTCACCTCTGAAAATGACCCTTTTTTAAAGGGCCCCTCTCTCCCAGCCGGTTCCGAACTGGCAGGGAAATCGATTGCTTTTGCCTTGTATTAAATAGAGTAGAGTATTAAATCTAACTCCTACCCTTTCCTTAATCCTTACCCTAACGCATGACCCTTACCCTCCTTTCTCCGCAGCATGATCCCAACCCTCCCTCACCTGCAGCCTAATCCTAGGACTCCCTTCCCCGCAGCCTAACCCTAAGACTCCCCTCCCCGCAGCCTAACCCTAATACTCCTTTCTCTATAGCCTAATCCTATGACTCCCCTTCCATGACCCTAACGCTACCCTCCCCACAGCATGATCTCAACCCTCCCTCACCTGCAGCCTAACCCTAGGACTCCCTTCCCCACAGCCTCACCCTAAGACTCCCTTCCCCATAGCCTAACCGTATGATTCCCCTTCCACGACCCTATCCTTCCCTTCCCCACAACCTAACCCTAAGACCCCCCTATCATGACCCTAACCCTAACCCTCCCTCGGCATACTTACCCATTCAAAAAAAAAGGAAAATGTTGCCTATTCGAAATAGAAACAGATGAAAATCAGTTTTCGTCTGTCTCTATTTCTAAAAGACAGCATTCGTGGTGGGGACTCGCACAGCATAAAGTGTGATAAGCATAGGTATACAAGTATACTTTTTGACACAAACTCTCACATAAAATACTAGATCAGTGTGGTGGTATTTTCCTATAATATTACAAATGCATGCATCCCTCAATCAAACATGTTTGAACTTGACAGTTTCCATAAACTAAGATGTGTTTCCTTTTCATGTTTTTTTAAACATAGAATACATTTTGAAGAATAGTTGTGATCATCAGTAAAGAAAGGTACACATTTGCACCTGGACAACCCATTCTGCAATATCAGAAGTGATTTTTTTTTCACATGCAGGGAAAATATTTAGATTTTCCTGTTATTCAGAGTTGGAAACATCACATCTCAACTCTGTAGATACACTTAGCTTTTCTGAGGTGCAGATTTGCTTCTTTTATTTGCTTAAACTCTATCAGCCCATAGTTAGTGAAGCTGAGTCACATGTGATCCAGAGGTAGGAGTAACAGCAAAAAGAGCAGAAAATTTGCACCTCACTGATCATTATGGTCACATGCGCATGAGCTACCCCTACACAACTGTGCACATTTAAAGCATTCAAATGACTGTGTATCAGGTCCACATTTGAAGAAGTCTATTCAGTCTGTTAGGGGTCAAGCCCACCCTCGGCATCAAATAAATTGTCATCCACCTTCTTGTAATAACACTGTGTGCTTGAATGATTCCCCCATTCATATATGATTCATATAGATCCATAATAAGAGGGAATAGAGAGGCCAATTATGAGGTATAAATTGAACACAATTATGGATGATTAAAAAGCTTTAGTATGGGGCATATAAAGCCCTATTATGGGGTATAATTTGAGCACAATTAAAAAGAGAAAAGGCACATTAAGACACATTAAAAGGCTTTTAAACTACTTTGTTTTCTTTAACTGATCTTAGATTATCTAAATATTAGTAAGGCTTCTGACACACAGACGGTTAAATAAGCTGGATACGATCTTGGTTACAGGATAGACAACAGAGGGTTGTAGTAAATGGAATCCCTTCTGGGGATGGTAAGGTAACCCCTGTAGTACCCCAGGGTTCTGTATTTGGACCAGTGCTATTTAATATCCTTATAGGTGATATTGCCTGTGGTATCGATGGGAAAATATGCCTTTTTGCAGATGACACAAAGATATGTAACAGGGTCAACAAGCCACGAGGGGTTCAGAAAATGAGGGATGATCTAGGTAGACTGGAGGAATGATCGAGAGTGTGGCAACTGCAGTTTAATGCCAAAAAAACCCAAAATCATGCACTTGGGGCACAAAAACCCAAAAGCTCAATATATCATTAATGACACTACATTAGAAAATACTGAGGAGGAAAGGGATCTAGAAGTCATTGGGCTGGATCCAGACTTAAGAAGAAGTTTGAAATTAGGAGAGGAAAGTTACTACTGGGCTCAACCATGTTGGTTGCAGGGGAGTCATATTTCATCTGTTGAAAACAGTATTAGAGTTGAGAGGTGATGTTTTCTATCCAAAGTCTGAATAACAGTGTGATAGTAAAGCTGGTCAGTATCTGGTAAGCAATTCAAAGATATATCCCTGCATGCAAAGTATACAATTAACTTGACTACACCTGAAATAAATATGGTTTTTCCCAGGTGTATCCTTTTTCTTTTAATTTTAAGCTCCTTCTTAAGTCTGGATCCAGCCCATTATTTCATGTGACTTAAAGGTAGCCAAGCAATGTAACAAAGCAATGAGAAAGGCAAGTCAGATGCTTGGTTGCATAGGGAGAGGAATTAGTAGCAGAAAGAGAGAAGTAGTGATGCCCCTTTATAGATCATTGGTACGACCTCACCTAGAATACTTTGTTCAGTTCTAAAGGCCGTGCCTCCAGAAAGACATAAAAACATTAGAGACTGTGCAAAGAAGAGCAACTAAAATGGTCCATGGCCTGTGTCACAAACCATACCAAGAAAGGCTAGAGGAACTAAACATGTATAGCTTGTAGCAGAGAAGGGAGTGAGGGGATATGATAGCAGCTTTCAAATATATTAAGCGTTGTGACCGGCTAGAGGAGGGTGGCATTTTTCAAAGGAAGAGCTGTAATAGAACACAAGGGCATGAATATAAACTGGAGGGTGGTAGATTCAAAGGAAATGTGAGACAAAAAAAATTACTTCACTGAAAGGGTGATAGATAAGTGTTATAGCCTCCCATCTGAGGTGATGAAAGCTAACACAGTAGAACAGTTTAAACATGCTTGGGATAAATATAAGAATATCCTAAATCTCAAACTAAATTGAGGGTAAATAGGTCTAGGGTCAGTATAGTTTTAAGTTTTAAGTAAACATCTGGGCAGACTGGATGGGCCATATGGTTCTTATCTGCCTTCACTTTCTATGTTTCTATGATCTGTGTGCTTTTGTTTTCTACTCTGCATGCTAGAGTTTTAGCACAAAAGTTCTACTAAGCAAGGTGCTGCTGAAGTCATATTAGCACAACACGGATGGAGGGCGCTCTTCCAGCAGCTTAGCGGCAGTACATGCAGCCATGGACACAGACATTATGCACTGCTGCAGGACATTATTAGCAGCGATGATGGGTCAGACAATATCTGTGTCCTCTGCACTTCTAGGCATGTAGGAATTGGACCACTGGGAAATCAGGTGAAATTTCTGTGCATATACAGAATGACAGCAATTCTGTGTTATGTGCTATAAGAAAAAGCAATTGTTAAGGGTATAAGGCATTGTCCTTACCAGTATCTTCACTACTCTTTCAATAATGTCTTCCTATAAAAAAAAGGATATATAGAGTGATTAAAAGATTAATGAAGTGACATTAACTCTGATAGAAATAAATAAACACAATCTCAACAATTATACTAATGCTAAATATTTGTTAAACTATTTAGAAAATCTTAATGTAGTATCTGTAGATGACAATTGTATAAATAAATACGTAACTATGAGTTATACGCCTAAATTGTGTATGAACAGGGGTGGCTTAGGCTATAGTCTGGCCAGTCAGCTGCACAGGCGCCACCTATCTATTGGTACTGATCCGGTTGTCCCTCTGGGGTGGGCTTAGTGATGATGATGTGACTGCCATATATGCTAGATCCAGATGAGTTAAAGGGCCTTTGCTGATATCATGACCATGTGCCTAGTTCTCTTCCTCAGGGGAGGTATATTTCCTTCGGTGGTGCTGCTGGCTTTTGAGACATCACTGTCCATCATTTACCAACTGGTTGCAACTGGTTGCATGTGTGTCAGAGAGACTGTATTCTGGGGTACAGTGTGTGTGTGTGTGTGTGTGTCTGTGTTTGTGTGCGTGAGGTATGTTATAGGAAGATTGGCTATTCACACATTAAATAATAGTCCTTGTATAACTTACCAAAAATTGAAACAAGATAATTGAAACTTCATTGGCCAAATTTTGAGCATCCTGAGTATTAATTACCTAAAGAAAAATACAGATTGGTTTTTAGCACAATAAACAACATCTGAACAACTAATGAATGAACATTTAATACATAAATACACAAGTATACAACTATGTAATTACCAGTAACCCAAAATAAACAGTATTTAGCCATATTTTTACACTTGGAAAATACTACACACAAAATACGTTTGGCAGGATTCAATTACCTAAAAGATCATTTTCCGGACTATAACAAGGATTGGGGGAGAGAGAAAGAAGGTGAATAAACGATTGGAAGTAATACCCAGGGTTGGCCACCCGTGGGTTAACCTCCACTTGCGGCACGCCTCATTTACAGCATCAGAGGATTTAACATCAAGCCGGTACCCTATCCACTGACAGCCCGGGGAATCCAAAACAAAGAGAGCGGAGATCGGGTATGATAACAACAATTATATGTAAGCACACATTTGAAACTATTGAAGTGTGAGACGGCATTACCTACTATATAATTATCAATTGATTGACTGTATACAAACCTTAAGAACACTGGAAGTGGGACCCAATTACCTGTAGCTGCAATAATGTGTAGCACTAGATAATAGGTCCAACGCGGACACCAGCAAAGAATCTCTATAGGCTTGACATCATTTTAATTCACCTGCATAAATCAAGTAACTCCTGTGATATTAGGAGCAGGAACTGATTGTTCTTTGTATATGAATTGGAACTCACTCAATTATAGGTGCCTGTTTCATTGTCGTTTCTGGAATTCTCCTAATCCTAGATTATTACATCACTCATAGAGACTTGTAGGTATAAAGAATCAGTTACCAACATTAAAGCCATTTAAAGTATATAATTCTCCTGTGCAAATTTCTTGAACAAATTTTATTTGATGATTTTATATTTTATGGTATTTTGATACAATAAATTACAAATGTATATTATATAGCCAGTGTCCAGTCACTCAATACAGCCATCTTTCTTTG